>SZWC01011851.1:48382-66916 GCA_023375785.1 Penium margaritaceum
GAAGGAACAACGCGGTTGTTCTTAAGACATCTGCTTCACAAGCTGTTTTTGGCACGAGTTCATGACACATTATGACAGTCGGATCCAGGTATCAAAAGTAGTCCATCTTCAAACCGACATACAAGTTAAGCGGGCGAATGAGGCACTCAATCAACTTCTCCGCACCTTATGTGAGCCGCACGACACGGATTGGGCAGCCAACCTACCGACCGCCGAGCTCCCATACAAATCCGCGACATCCATTGCGAAGGGTGAAATTCAGTTCGAAGAGGTCTACCGCAAACTTCCCGCCATACGGACAGGATTGCAGAGCCAGAGCAACATCCCTGCGGATGACATCCTCCATTGAAATTTCTTCAGCATTTGGGAGGAAACATGACAAAACGTCACGCAGACACAAGCAGTTATGAAGCAAGCAGCCGACCGCCGTCGCAGTGATGACGTGTTTAGCACTAGCAATCACGTTCTTCTCAGCTCAACGAACATCAAACTCTGCAAACAGGATCTTGTAAAGCTCAAACTCCAATGGTTTGGACCTCGAGATCGAGAAAATGCAAACCCCTGTCGTTGCTCACATTTGCTTGTCCAACAGCATGGCGATCGACCTGTACTCCACGTCAACAAGCTCTATCGAAACACTTGCAAAAACTTCTCCAGCAGCGACGTCACACCTCCATCTCCTCTTCAAGTGGACGGGGATATGATGAATGTAATTTAAGATATCCTCTGATATCGACACCGTGGAAAATCCACCGAGTATCTGGTCAAGTGGCATGGCTACGACGCTACGCACACTGGCTGGGAATCCTACGACAACCTCCATGACATTTATCATTTGATCGATGATTATCATCATCGTCATCGGCCTACGTCTACTCGTTCGTCGGGAAGCCGCGGCCAAAAGGGGAAGAAGTGTTACGTCCATGACATTCACGAGTTCCTCAACTCCATGAGTGGGTATTTCTGTCCATACATTTGTGGAGACGCGCGTCGACCTCAGGATTTTTACGCCATTCGGCTGAGGACATTTTGGCCAATTGCTCCGACCTCTGGTGTTCCATTCCAGATGGTTCGCATAACTTTGACCACTTTCTAGATTGGTGGAAAGAAGTGTCCCGAATCATATCGATGTTTTGATACTGTTCGTTTGACTTCTAAACGGCTATAGAGTTTTGTAAAACCGCGCCTTGATATTCTTGAAGCCCCCGACTTCTCCGCGGAGCTTCTTGAAGCAACCACTCACGATGCGACCTCGAACGCACCGCTCGGCTTGAGTGTCGAGGATCCACTTATGCCTCATTGTGATTTCGTCATTACGTATATGTGCTTGACTTGTTCGACACTTGTCATTGAAGTACATTTATCACTTAATATAAATTATCCATTTATCCCAAATCCTCAAGTCATTTTCTGCTCCGCACCTCATCCCTGTGAACCACCCACATTCCGCTTGGCGTAACAGCAACAACCACAATACGTCTTTGTTGAAGCCTCCATGAATCAAAGAGGGAATTTTTGGCTTAGATGTTAAAATTGAGAAGTACTATAGAAGGGAGGAAAATACACGAGGCTAAGAAACAAATGCAAAAATACGCTTGGGACCCATTTTGTACATTTTGAGCACACAAACATTTGACAAGAACAACGAATGTTAGATACAACCCCCAAAAAACCTATCATGTAATCAAGAATCAGTACGCTAATACAACAATCATCCGTTCTAACACAAGAGTCTCAAGTTGTATGTAACTCATGTTACGCAGAGGCATTGACACCTAGCCACCAAAACACCGAGCTTTCAATGGGAACGGTGTTTCTATCTTCAGACTGAGTTCAAAACTGCTTCTACCATCAACCATTATAGAAAGAGGGCCAGTTTGGCCCTCCTCACCCCTGCCTCAAGATAACGAGGGTCTTGCAGGCGGCTACCGCTTGCCACGGCAAGGGTTGGCGGACGGCCAGCCACTTGCTGGCCACCGACCAGCTGTCGAGACGACGGTTGAATGGCCGACCGCCGGCTGAATGGCCGGCGGCCAGTAAGGTGACATGCCGGTCACTTTCCGGCAAGCCACTAGAGTGAAAGGTCAAACGAGGGACCTCGAAGGCCAATGAGAAGTCGCCTCTTGCCCTTGTCCTCGCTCGCTCCTCCTTGAGAGTGACGACAAGTGAGGACAAGGGGAGATCGTGTGCAAGAGGGCAAGAGAGAATTAAAAGATGAATGTCGGGAAGTTGCCAGGCATGGTCCACACGTGCCATTGCATCAAGAAAATAAATTAGGATTTTCTTAGTGCCAACTTCAAGTTTCATCATTGGTAAACTCGTGGCCATTCAGGAGTTCGGGGTGCAACCCTCCTTGTTTGGGACATAGAACATGCTAGCGGAACATGCTAGGGTAAAACATGTATAGGTTGCAGAGCAAACAGTGATTTTGAGAATTGGTGCACTTGAGTAAGGATAGATTGACCATGAGGCCAGGATTAAGCCTATGTCTCAACACGAGGACCCGCAATAAAGCCAAGCTGCACGTGGGTGGTTCATAGGTATGAGGTGCGGAGCAATAGACGATTTGAGGAATTGAAATAAATGGGTGATTTTTTTCAAGCTGTAAGTGTTATTTGACGACAAGTGTCGAACAAGTCCAGCACGTATATACAATGACAAGAATCCCAATGAGGCATATGTTGGGTCCTCGGCGCTCGAGCCGAGCGACGGGTGCGAGGTCGGGTCGTGAGTGACTGCTTCAAGAAGCTCCACCAAAAAGTTGGTGGGCATCAAGAATGTCGAGTTACGGTTTCTATGGAAGTCTAACATTGTCGGGAAGTTGACCGAACAGAATTGATACATCGATATAGTTCACGACACTTTTCTTGACCAGTCTAGAAAGTGGTCGAAGTTGTCAGAACCTTCTACAATGAAACACCGGAGGTCTGGACAGGTGGCCGAAAAACCCTCAGTGAATTGGCATAAAAATCCTATGGTCAACATGTGGTGAGCCACAAATTTAAGGACAAAGAGTAACCACGAATGGAGTATAGGGACTCGTGTACGTCAGGGACATAACACTTCTCTCCTTTTTAGTCGTGAGATCCCGGCACGTAAGCAGGCGTAGACCGGTGACGACGGTAGTAGCCTTTGATCAAATGATTGACATCTCGGAGGTTTTCGTAGGGCTCTCAGTTGTTGTGCACAACGTCATAGGCGTGCCACTTGACCAGATACTCCGTGGATTTTCTATGTTGTTGATGTGCGAGGATGTCTTCAATCATGTTCTCCGTATCCATGTCCACTTGTATAGGAGGCGGAGGTACAACATCTCTTCCGGGAAAGTTCTTGCTGGGGTCCTGGTAGTGCTTGAGCTTGTTCATGTGGAAGGCATGGTGGATTGCCATGTTGTTAGGCACGCAAGGCGAGCAACAAGGATGTGCATTCGCACGGTCTCAAATGGACCCAGCCATTAAGCTTTGAGCTTTACAAAACATTTCCCTCAGAGTTTGTCATTTGTCGAGCTAAGTAGGACACGATCGCCACCGCTGAACACGTCATCGTTGTGATGTCGGTCGCCTACTTGCTTCATAGCTGTTCTGAGTTGAGTTTGAGTCAGCTGAAGTGGAACACCGGGTAGATAGCCATTTTTTTTGGGTGCGGAGCTTTGCAACGACAGGTGTACGCATCTTTTTCATGAGGAATGGTCCTAATCACTTAGGTTTGAGCTTGAATCAATCCTGTCCTCGCAATCCGATGTTCAGTAAGCTGAGTACGACACGATCACCGGCATGGAACTCGGTGATAATGTGATTCTTGTCGGTCGCTCGCTTCATCACTGCATAAGTCTTTGCGAGCTTTTAACAAGTCTCTTCCCATATGTTGTTAAAATGTCGCTACTAAATGTCAATTGCTGGTATGTTGCTCGTATTCTGCAAGCCTGCGGGAGTCGCATGTAGGAATAAGTTGAACTTAGTTTGAACTTTTGTCCGTTGTTGCGAAGGTGTTCCATGTGATCACGCTGGTCCGGAAGCTGACCGCCCAGTCAGTGCCATGTAGCTCGCACATGGTTGAAATCAGTTGTTCAACCAACACCCTTCGGTGGCTCGCTCCTCCAACTAATGGCACCTCCCTCAAGTAGAAACACGAACCCACTGGTTGCCCTCCTCGTGTTCAGATCACCATCCCAATTTCGGTTGTTGTAGCCATGAGGTTAGGCTTATTGTTGCCACTGAAGATGAGGTAATGGCTGTTTCTGCTTTTGTAGTAGCACAAGAAGCACTTTGACCACCTCCCAATGCGGCACACATGGGTTCATACAAATCTTGTTGAACACTTCCACGGCTTGGTTGATGTCGAGGCGTATTTTTAACTGCTGAGTACACGAGGCTTGTTGGTTATGACTGTAACACACGCAAGTGACCTCTTGACTCTATTCGCACACATACATCTTCACTGCAGGTGACTAACCTGGATCAAAGCTCTTGGGTGCAGCGCTGTGACACATCATGGAGTGTACGACGGTTGCGACACCATCAAGCTGTCAAGTGGTGGCCACAACACCAACACCAGATTCATGGAGAGCTTGATTGTAGTGGAGTTTTACACTAGAATGGGGCACATATTCATGGGAGTGCATGCACCACATGCGCTCGTGCTCGATGTGGTTGAGTTTTGCTCATATGCATGCCTTGAGCTTAGTGAGCCAGGTTGCTGATCCCTGGGGACCACACGTCCGGTTTATCCGACGTGTGTGGAACTGCCTGGAGATCGCTCGCTCCAGGATCAGGTTCGATCCCAGGGTGGCGTCTAGGCCCCACATCGAAAGCCTCGCGTGGGTGGCCCGGTCAACTGGCATACATCACTTCGCTCGCTCCTTACTCGCTCACTTGTTCTCTTCTCGCTAGTCCTTACGTGAAAGTGAGCTTGCCCCGATCCATGGTGTCGTGCCTCTCCACCCGCTTCCTTGCGGGATTGCTTACTCTAGCAACATAAGCTACCTACGAGGCTCCAAGATGCGACCTGGTACAACACATCCACCATGCAGCTGCTATTCTCTTTCCTTTCCAGCATCTGTGTCATTCTTACCTTCTCTTCCACTTTTATTGGTGTAGCTGCCTTGCACGCGCGTACCATGTTGAAGCGCTTGACGACATATGTGCTTTGCAACAACTCCAAGACAATGCTACTGGCGGTCATAGTTGACCTAACGGCCAAGGTAGTATCTAAGCTCTCCCATGTCTTTTGCTTTGATCCACATCCAAAAGAGACTTGAAGTTAGAGGAAACAAGCAGATCATCATTGTGGAGCAAGATGATGACCGGGATTGCCTCTTCCTTGTGCCCGTAAACAATAGAGGAAAACATAATGATGCATACTTGGGGTCTTTGGTGCTCGAGTCGAGGGAACCGTGAAACGTTGCATCGTGAGTGGTTGCTTCGAGAAACTCCACCGAAAAGTCGGGGGGTTTCGAGAATAACGAGGCGCGACTTTAAGAAATTTGTGCGCCATGGAGAAGTCAACCAAACAATATAGAAACATAGATACAGTTGGCGATAATTCTGTTGTCCATTATTGAGGGTTGTTGAAGGTGTTAGTACCTTTGGAAATGGAACACCACCGTTCGGGGCAGGTGGCCAAAGTTCCCCGGGGTAATTGGCGCAAAAATCGTGAGGTCGATGCATAACGGGCTATGAATCTAATGACGGAAATTCTTTCTCGCGTGTAATTGAGAGACTTGTGTACTTCAATGACGTAGCAATACCCATATTAGTATTTTGCGATTTATTTTTCTTCCTGTAAAGATCGTGGATTTTCCGTTCATAACGTTGGGTGCGATGGATATGACATTGTTTGTTTCTTAACTAGTGGATATGGCTTTTTGAACGTTAAAATCGTGGATAAGGCAGCTAATATAGCGCTCTTGGGCAGATGTGTCAGCGATTCTGCCCAAATCGAAGTATTACCGTCGCTCTACCCTTTGCCATGATTAAATAAGGGGGGCCGGGTTCGACTCCCGGGCATGTTTTGTGAGCACTGACCTTAGTGTCAAGCCACGTCATAAATCCAGGGCTACCGCTTATTTTCTGGTGCGTTTCAAACGCGAGGGAATGATCCCGCGGCATTGCCACTCCGAGCTCACACACTCTAGCTGTGTCGTACGCGGGGGCACTTCGCACGGAAGCCCCAGCGAAGGACTCCAGGCGTCGGTTGGGCGAGCAATGATGTGAGCTTGAAGTTGAGGGTGAGGGAGAGGGGAAGAGGGCAAGAGGGTGAGAGGGTGAGAAGGTGAGGTGGTGATAGGGCCTGGGAGCTTTGAGGTGTCTGCACAAACGCAGTAACCATGGCGAGGCGAATGACGAGCCAGCGGGCAGTCACTTCAGAGCCGTGGAATGGCTGTTCGTCAAGGAGCAGAGTTGAATTCAAGGTCGTGAAGCTTACCGATGACAAGTACTACTCCAAGTTGAGATTTCAAGAGCTCATATCGGGCTGCGGGCGCGGCAACGCCGACGCTCCTTCAGCCGTTGCTGCTGCTGACGACCCAAGGGGGATGGCACCGGTCGACCGTGGCGATCTATGGGGCTTGCGCGCCTTACCACACCTCACCTCGAAGGAGAGGAAAGACAAGGAAGCGCCTGCTGCGGTGGATGAGGAGGACGAGCAAGCGCCTGCTGCGCTGGAGAAGGAGCACAAGCAAGCGGCTGCTGCGGTGGTGAAGAAAGACAAGCAAGCGCATGCTGCGGTTGAGGTACACAGTGCTCCTCCTCGTGCCTCAGCATCCACCTCATCCACCTCATGTTTGTCGAACCAGGCGGCAGTAGTTGACCTTGCTGCCATTGAACCGCCTGCTGCGCTTGCAGCAGCAGGCTTTGTCTCGGATGGGTGCAAAGGATCGAACAAGAATTCCGGGGAGAAGGAGAAGGACTGGGAGAAGGAGAAGAAAGGTGAGAAGGAGAAGGACGGGGAGAAGGAGAATGACGGGGAGAAGGAGAAGGACGGGGAGAAGGAGAATGGTGTTGGCGTCTCTGGCATTGACACAAGCACCTTCCTTGCACCTTCCTCCGAGCTACCCCAGACGGAGAGCAGCGCATTCGACGTTGGTGGTGGCACCTGTGGCTTTAAGACCAGCAGCATGCCCACATCTACCCCGGGCTGTGATGCACCTGGGGGCAGCTCCGGAGGCGGCGTTGACAACTTGCTCGGCACGTTGGAGGAAGGAGGTGTAAGCAAAGTGCTGCAATTGGTGGCAGGGACTGCTGCTGCGGCAGAGGATGCTGAGTGCGGGAGTGCTGCGGACGAATCTTGTGCTGCGGACGAATCTGCTGCTGCGGACGAATCTGCTGCTGCGGACGAATCTTGTGCTGCGGACGAATCTGCTGCTGCAGACGAATCTGCTGCTGCAGACGTATCTGCTGCTGCGGACGAATCTGCTGCTGCGGACGAATCTGCTGCTGCGGACGAATCTGCTGCTGCAGACGAATCTGCTGCTGCGGAGGAAGTGCATGCAGTGGTTACTGCGGAGTCCGCGGCAGCAGAGGTCGAAGTTGTGGGCGTTTTTGATGAAGCTGCTTCTGCGGCAGTCCCTGACAGCAGCGTATGGGGACACACTGAGGCTGGGGAGTGGACGGAAGCGGTGTCTACTCCTGCAGTGCGTTCGTTGTGGCGCAAAGGAGACAGCACAGGAGACAGCATAGGAGACAGTGTAGGAGACAGCACAGGAGAGCTGAAGCCGTCTGCTGCTGCTGGCGATGGCCGCGGCAACACAGTGCGCGTGGAGGAGGTATGCGCGGAAGTGAGCACATGGCTGAACCCGTCTGACGTGGGCAAGCAGGGTGAGGGGAAAGATGGTTTGGAGAAGGGGGAGAGGGAAGACGGGTCGAGGGAGGGAGAGACGGGAGATAGGTTGGGGGAGGGAGAGAGGGAAGATGAGTCGGGGAAGGGAGAGAGGGAGGATGGGTTGGGGAAGGAAGAGAGGGCAGATGGATTGAGAAACGGAGAGAGGGAGAATGGGTTGGAGAAGGGAGAGAGGGAAGATGGGTTAGGGAGGGGAGAGAGGGCAGATGGGTTGGCGCAGGGGGAGAGGGAAGGTGGGTTGGGGAAGGGAGCCATGGAGAATGTCGAACCGGCTGCTGTGGACCAGACAGATGGAACGGTGGACCTGGAGGCTTTGTTACTTCTGAACTCTTTGCAAAGCTTTTCAGAAATGTCTTCAGATGGAGCAGTGGAGCAGCCAGATGGAGCAGTGGAGCAGCCAGATGGAGCAATGAAGCAGCCAGATGGAGCAATGAAGCAGCCAGATGGAGCAATGAAGCAGCCAGATGGAGCAATGAAGCAGCCAGATGGAGCAGTGGAGCAGCCAGATGGAGCAGTGGAGCAGCCAGATGTCGTTTTTGGCAGTTGCACCTCGAGTGTGCGTGGAGACAGTTGCAGCAGCAGCAGCAGCAGCAGCAGCAGCAGCGGCGATGGTGATTCTGAGGAGAGGGAGGAGGACGAGGGCATTGGCGGTGAAGCCAATGATGTCACGTGGCATGAGGTATGTTGTTCGGGTTGGATGTTGTGGGCACCCATAATTTGGAGCCTATTGCTCTCGTGCCGCTGAATGATGAGCATGTCATGACTTTGTTTTGTTGAAATCGATGCACATGCAATGCGATGGCAACAAGTGCAGTAGTGTAGTGGGGAAGACTGCGGGAGTTCCCGCAGAATGCCCGTGCCGGAGGCATTTTGCAAAAAAGTGCTCATGTTATCCACTGCTGGCGCAGTGGATATCACTCTTCCCTTCAATTCAACTGGGGATGGGGGGTTCCCAGTTCTACTCCCCTTGCCAGCATGACTGGCCTTGTAGCGGGCAGCTACCTATGCTTCTGCCCTTGGTACTCGAGCTGGCACCAGTCCCTAATCTATCTCTCTGCTGACAGGATTGAAGGAAAAAAAAAAAAAAGTTAAAAAAAAAAAGTGCTCATGCAACCAGAACTGTCATTTGATCATCGTACCACTGTCGCTGTTAATGCTCTTAATGCTGATGCTGTTAGCTCTGCCTTCAATGGCTCCAGCGGAAACACGCAGCCGCGTTTTCGTTGTCGTCGTCACGATCGTCGCCATCGTCATTGTCGTCGTTGTTGTCGTTGTCGTTGTCGTTGTCGTCATCGTCCTCGTCCTCCTCGTTGTTGTCGTCGTCGTCGTCGTCGTCGTCGTCGTCGCCGTCGTCGTCGTCGTCGTCGTCGCCGCCGCTGCCGTCGTCGCCGTCGTCGTTGTCGTCGTTGCCGTCGTCGTCGTCGTCGTCGCCGCTGCCGTCGTCGCTGTCGTCGCCGTCGTCGTCGTCGTCGTCGTCATCGTCGTCGCCGTCGTCGCCGCCGTCGCCGCCGTCGTCGTCGTCGTCGTCGTCGTCGTCGTCGTCGTCGTCGTCGTCGTCGTCGTCATCGTCGTCGTCGTCGTCGTCGTCGTCGTCATCCTCATCGTCGTCGTTGTTGTCGTTGTCGTTGCCGTCCCCGTTGTCGCCGTTGTTGTCATTGTTGCCATCGTCAATAGCCATCAATTCTGTCGTCGCTGCCACCAAAAGCCTCTGCGGTCGCTGTCGTTGCAGCGATGCTTCCGCTGCCACAAGCCCCTCCTGCCTCTGATACCGCCGCAGCCATTGTCGCAATTGTTGTCATCGTCATCCTCATCATCTCCATTGCCAGCAGTAGCATCATCAACGTCCTCTTTGTCTCAGTACGACTGCCATGGCACTGATCAGATTGGCATTGCGCAGACAAAGGCTTTGAATGTGCAGACGCATGCTTTGTAGGCGCAGGCAGGCTTTGTAGTCGGGGGCGCAGGCTTTGCAGGCGCAAGCGTAGTCTTTGCAAGCGCAAGCGCAGGCGTTGCACACACAGACACATGCTTTGCAGGTGCAAGCAGTACAAGTGCAGGCGCTAGCGCTGTAAGCCCAGGCGTAGTCTCTGTAGGCGCTGGTGTAGGCTTCACCGGCACACGCACCCACTGCATGGGCGTTGGTGCAGGGTGCGGAGCGGCAAGCACAAGCTGCACATGTGAAGGTGCAGGCTGCGCAGGGTGAGGCTTAACCACAGGCTGCGTATGAGGAGGCACAAGCTAGGGCAGGCGTGGGCATAGTGTGGGCATGAGAAGGCACAGGCTGTGGAGGGGCAGGCGTAGGCACAGGCTAAGCAAGGGCAGGCGTAGGTGTATGTGTAGGCGGTGCTAGCTCAGGTGCACGCTTTGCAAGCTTTGTAGGCAGAGGCGTAGACTTTGTAGACGAAGATGCAGGTTTTGCAGGTGCAAGCGCAGGCTTTGTAGGCACAGGCGCAACACGTGCAAGCACAGGCTGTGTAGGTGCAAGCGCAAGCTCAGGCGTTGCAGGCACTGGCGTAGGCGTTGCAGGCACTGGCGTAGGCATTGCAAGCGCAGGCGCAGGCTTTTGCAAGCGCATTCGGAGGCTTTGCGAGTGTAGGTGCAGGTTGTGCTAGCGCAAACACAGGCTGCACAGGCATTGGCACAAGGTACACAACTATAGGCTCAGGCTGCGCAGGCGCAGGCGTAGGCACAGGCTGCGCTCGGGCAGGCATAGATGCATGTGCAAGCAGGGCTAGCACAAGCCTAGGCACAGGCTTTGCAGGCGCATGTGCAAGCTTTGAAGGGCAACTGCAGGGTGCGCTATTGCGCGCACAAGCGGTGCAGGCATAGGCTTTGCGGGCACATGCACAAACACAGGCTTTGCAAGCACAGGCCCAGGCTTTGCAAGCGCAGGTGCACACTTTGCAGTTTCATGCGCAAGCTTTGGAAGCAAACGTGCTGGCGCAGGCTTTACATCCACGAACACAGGTTGCACATGCGCTGACACAGGCTTTGCAGGCACAGGCATAGACTTTGTAGGTGCAGGTACAGGCTTTGCAGGTGAAAACTTGAGCTTTCAAGATGCAGGCACACGCGCAGGCTTTGGAGTCGTAGGCGCAGGCGCAGGCTTTGCAGGTGCAGGCACTGGCATTGGAGGTATAGGTGCAAGCTTTTTGGCGCAGGCACAGGCATTGCGGTCGCAGGTGCAGGCGTTGCAGGCGCAGGCGCATGCTTTGCATGCTCAGGCACAGGCTTTGATGGCGTAGACGCAGGCTTCGCAGGCATAGGCTGCGCAGACTCAGGCAAAGGACGTGCATGCGCACGCGCAGGCTGCGCATGCACAGGGGCAGGCTCAGGCGCAGGAGCAGGTTCTAGCGCAGGCTGCGCAAGTGCGGGCATGGGCTGTGCATGCACTAGCGCAGGCTGCACAGGGTCAGGCACAGGCCCAGACGCAAGCGTCAGCACAGGCTGTGATGACGCATGCACAGGCTGTGATGACGCATGCACAGGCTGTGATGACGCATGCACAGGCTGTGATGACGCATGCACAGGCTGTGATGACGCATGCACAGGCTGTGATGACGCATGCACAGGCTGTGATGATGCATGCACAGGCTGTTCAGGCACGGTTGGAGGCGCAGGCTGCGCACGCACAGGTGCAGGCTTTGCAGGCGCAGGTGCAGACATAGGCTTTGCAGTTGCAGGTGCAGACATAGGCTTTGCAGGCGCAGGTGCAGACATAGGCTTTGCAGGCGCAGGTGCAGACATAGGCTTTGCAGTTGCAGGTGCAGACATAGGCTTTGCAGGCGCAGGTGCAGACATAGGCTTTGCAGTTGCAGGTGCAGACATAGGCTTTGCAGGCGCAGGTGCAGACATAGGCTTTGCAGGCGCAGGTGCAGACATAGGCTTTGCAGTTGCAGGTGCAGACATAGGCTTTGCAGGCGCAGGTGCAGACATAGGCTTTGCAGGCGCAGGTGCAGACATAGGCTTTGCAGGCGCAGGTGCAGACATAGGCTTTGCAGTTGCAGGTGCAGACATAGGCTTTGCAGGCGCAGGTGCAGACATAGGCTTTGCAGGCGCAGGTGCAGACATAGGCTTTGCAGGCACATGTGCAGACATAGGCTTTGCAGGCGCAGGTGCAGACATAGGCTTTGCAGGCACATGTGCAGACATAGGCTTTGCAGGCACATGTGCAGGAAATGTAGGCTCTGCCACAGGCTTTGCACGCATCGCTGCAGCCGCAGGCACAGGCGCACAGACTGCGCAGCTGCAGGTGCAGGCGGCGCAGGCACAAAAGCAGGCTGCGCACGTGCAGGGGCAGGCTGAGCAGGCGCAGGTGCAGGCACAAGTAAGGCTGATCCTTTGCGAATTTTCGGGAGGATCCGGACCTAGAGGTCGGATCCCCATTTTGGATTCGGACCCATGAATCCGGATCCATGGATTGGTGTTGATGGATTCACAGTTGTGTGTGTTGCACATGTCTTCTCAACCATGGTGGACACTTGCAGTTGTAGTCAGGCATTTTGTACACTTTGTACAAGTTGCGCTTTCTGAAGATGATGTTGTTCTCAGTATGCACAGGGACATGCAATTCAGAAGAAGCATGGGAATTAAATCGACTCAAATTTCATGAACAAAATTGTCAGCAGAATTTCTCCAAGTAATGGAAGTGAGCAGGTGCTAATCTGTGTGCTGACCACGTCTCTGACGACTTAGACTCATCGTCCTCGTTGTAAGGTGGAACCTATGTTGCCCTCAACCTTCGAACTCCTGTGGAGGTCGAAGGTCGCCTGGTCGACAATGTTGTCGAAGTTGACTTAGGCTTTGCGGGTGCTGACACAGGCGCAGGCTTGGCAGGCGCAGGCTTTTGAGGCGAAGGCACAGGTTTTACAGCCAAGCTTTGCAGGCGCAGGCACAGGCAAAGGCTGCACAGGCGCAGGCTCAGGTTTTGCAGGGGCAGGTGTAAGCTTTGTGGGCGCAGACGCAGGCGTAGTCTTCGCAGACGCAGGTGTGGGCTTTGTACGCGCAGTCGCAGACTTTGCAAGCGCAGGCACCATAAAGTGTTTTTTGTGGTCATTCATTAGATGTTGCTTCTTCCACGCACGCGTCATCCTCACTCTAACTAGCTTTCACGTCTCTCTTCATGCTGACTGGCAGGCGGTGTCGCACAGCCCACCAACGCAGCGTGAGCAGCACGGCGGTGGTATGAGCGAAGGCGAAGACAAAGACGATGTGGATGAGCCGATGTCTCCTGCCAGTGCGACAGCCACTTACTCCCATGGCCATATCCCCCATGGCAACATGTGCTCAGTTCTAGTTGACAAGAGCAGGAGCATCACCATGGGGAGCAACAGCGGCAGCACCATCAGAATCAGAAGCAGTCACAGCGACAGTGATGACATCCTCAGCAGTTGTAATGGCTGGGAGCAGGGTGATGGTGGCGGCAACAGCAGCAGCAGCACCAGTAGTAGCATCCGCAGAAGCAGCTGCTGCAGAGCAGAGGCAGAAGAGGTGGAGGCAGCAGAGGTGGATGCAGGAGAGGTGGTTGCAGCAGAGGTGGAGGCAGCAGAGGTGCATGCAGGCGAGGCAGGAGGGCTGGATGCAGGAGAGGCAGAGGACGAAGAGGCAGAGGACTTCACCTCCACAGGCCTTTGCGCGACCGCTGGTTACATGTTCAGCAGTTGCCTTGGAAGTGAGCATGGTGAAAATGACGGCAGCAGCAGCAGCAGCTGCAGCCGTAGATTGGGAGAAGATGATGCAGAGGCAGCAGATGTGTGGGAAGACGGGGAAGCAGGAGAGCTAAAGGAGGACGAAGGAAAGGCAGGAGAGCTGGAGGAAGAGGTGGAGGAAGACAAGGCAGATGAAGGCAGCGGCAACAGTGATGAAGATGTATGGCACGACACAGAGTCTGTGCATACCACGTCAGACGCTCAGACGTTCCCAACGAGCCAGGTTCATTCTGCCTGCTGTGAAGGAGGTTCAATGCCAGAGGTCCACCCTGACCCCTTGACTGTCGCAGTTTCTGAACCCCTGGCCATCGAAGTCCCTGCAATGAGACCGCATGGTTCGCAAGAACAACTTTTCTCATCATCTCCCATGGTGCGGCAGCAGCGGCCTTCGCCTGTTCTGCGGCCCCTTCCAGCGTTGCTGGTGCTGCAGCTGCTTCTGCTGGTGCTTGCGCCCATGGTGGTCTCCAAGTTGTTGGACGTGGCCGCCGGAGCTGTAGCTGCTGCCGCCGCCACCGCCGCCGCCACTGCCGCTACTGCTGCTGTCAAAGCGTCTGCTGTTGCTGCTGCTGCGCTGCTGTTGTTGCTCCTGCTGCTGCTGCTTTTCGTGATCCTCGTGCTGGCTGTTCTGTTTGCCGTCGTTACGTAGGTGCCAATGCAGCTGCTGCAATGCGGTCAGGGTCATAAGCAACGCTGCTGTTGGGTTTTGGGGGGGGGGGGGGTTGGGGAGGGGATGGGGAGCAGCTCACGACGGCGCTGAAAAGGAAGCGGCAGCAAGCTCTTCCAGTTTGAGGCCGATGGTGCTGCCTGAGGCCATTCAAATGCCATCGCCTTTGGCCATGCTGGCGTGGCTCGCACGAAATGTGAGCAGTCACTCTGTCACTCGTTCACTGTGCAGGAAGCAGCGGTGCCTTGCGTCTCCTTCGGCAATTTGCACCCTGAGCACCACCGTTTGGGTGCAGCCGGAGCTCAGCGTTGCTCCACCAGCCCTGAGCTCCAGCTCAGGGCTGGTGGATGTAAAGAAGCCTGCCCACGGGCTTGTACATACAGTCGTGCACAAAGGCGACGATGAGAAGACTATGCACGACGGTGGCATGTACAGCTGTACAGCTGGGTGACGTAGCCACTGCCAGACAACTACCACGCAGACTGCAACACAAGTTGTGTCAATAGACACATCAGCTTCGAGCAACACTCCACATCATTGTCGATATTGAGCTTGTTTGTGAGGTGTGCGGGCCAAGATGCAGTTTGCGCTGGATGTTGAGACGGCAGTGCCTCGGGTTCTCTGAGGTTGGCTGTGTTGGGCTTAGCAGTGGAGGGCTGCGCATGTGGTGCGCTACACCTCTGAGGTACAGCGTGGCACGTCCTGTGGTATACCTGGCCCGCTTGGTCCAACATGCCACTAGCTCATGACGTTCAGCATCGAACCAACTTGTAGAAAGCAAGGGCTGCTTCAAGCGAGTCTTCCATGTGGTCTGGGACAAACTTCCTTCGTACATTGTATTTGTGGTTAAGTCGGACATTCTGACTGAATGGACGTCTCACCTACCTCATGTACCGCCAGGGAAAGGGTGAGACTCAGTCCATCACTCTTGGAAATCCAAACACGAATCTTTACCGAAAGACAATGCGTAGAAGCAGTTTGCAATCTCACGACCACACTACTTTGTGTCTCGGCGACTTTGGTCTCTGTTTGAGCGAAGTTGTGGACCGACTTTTGCAACCCTTAAACTCCACACCTCTTTTTTGCATCTAGTATTCCTGCGTACCACATAACAAGTTGTGCCCCATGCACTTTGTGGTCTGGTTTGACTGTGAAGCTGAATTGCCCAGAGACATGAACGCGAGTAACATACAGAACACCATTTCTACGGAATGCTTGTACCACCTTGCATTTGCTTGGACTGGCTTGAGATGGTTTGCATGGGCTTACGATGGCTTGCATTAGCTTGTAATGACTTCATATGGCCTGCAATTGCTTGCATTTGTTGGCGTTGGTGTCTAGTCATTGTGGTAACAAGACGACCATTCTTCACTTGACTCCTAACAAACACATCTTATAGAAGAGAAAACCAACATGGCTGCGGTTCATGATCAATAATGCACTACTACAACTACACACACGTGGATGCCAAGCTTGTGTCCCACTTGGTTGATATTGCAACGCTCTACATTCATACAACCTTCGACTTGAGCCAACGGCCTTGCTACCAGCACTATCTGCCATTGAGTACAGATTGAATGCTCCTAACTTCCATGCATGCCCACATACACTTGAGGATGACGTGGACCATGTTAGCATGCTTGTGTGATTCATGGTGTGGTTGGTGTAGCTCGAAAACCTAGGCAACAGGTTGGGGCAGCAGCGTTGTTGATGCAGCGTGCAGGCTTCCACGCTCGTTGCTTAAGTCAGCTGCCCCCTCAGTCTGTTGCTCTAGAGTCTAAGTCTGGAAGCTCTGGGTTTGTTACTCAGAAACGCGCGCGCCAGAGTTAGCGCCAGAAAGCAGCTGGAAACTAAAAGTAACTGGTTAGGAATGAAGAATGAGCAACAATGGAAGACCCCTCCAAGTTCTAGCTCCCCCCCACTAGTATAGAACTTGTTACTCAGCTAACCAGCCAATCAGAAAATAGATCTGGACCTATTTTCTGGCAGGCAGGGTTTTCTCGGTGAGCCCTGCTAGACGCCCGACAGCCCAAAACCCGGGCGTCGTCCGTTTTGCCTGAAAACTGGACCATACCATAATACCAACATTGCGAATGCAGTCGTGCGGTCAGAATCAGCTAGAAAAATAGTAGCAAAGAGTTAGGGCTGCCCGAACCCGGGTAGTGCCTACGGTGGTCCATGATGCCGAACAGGGCCATGCAGCATGCAACAAGGACCCTAGGCAGAGCATGACGATGCAGACGCGATGGGACGCGCTGGACGCATGCAGGCAGCAACTGCGGTGGCAGTGACCGCCAGCAGCACGACCGCCGAGGAGGCCTGCCGATGGAGCTGAGCACGTCGCCGGAGAGAGGAGGCTCCAGCGAACTGCGAGTAGACCTCAGCGCGCGTCGGCTCCACCGGACGACACTCCATCAGCGTCGAGTCTCGCCATCAGTCATCTGCACGCCGATGTACACAAGCTGGGAGGACACAACAGAGCACAATGAGAGATGCGCAAAAACCAACACTCCCCCATGACTCACAGGCGTAGTGCACATGGGCGGGCAGAGAAACGATCAACATCCAGACTCCCCCAAGGTACGCAGAGACGCAGGTAGAGACAAAGAGGGCAACTCACGGACGCACGCCGATTGAAATAACAGCCTTCTTGAACGAGTCCCGCTTCAGTGCCTTGGTCAGGAAGTCAGCCAGCTGCCGTGCTGTCTCAACCCACACGATGTTGATGCTGCCGTCATGCAACAACGAACGCACATAGTGATACTCAACATTGATGTGCTTTATGCGTGTGTGATGCACACCGTCATTGTCGGCGATGGCCATGGCACTCTCATTGTCACAATGCAAGGTGATGGATGCGACAGACTGACGCAACTCGTACAATAGACGACGCAACCACACACTCTCACACGCGCCTGAGCCAAGGGCCACGTACTCAGCCTCAGCAGTGCTGCGTGCAATGCACCCCTGCTTGCTACTGCTCCAAGACACAGATGTGCCGCCGATCAGAAAGATCCAGCGCGTGCGACTCTTACCGTGTGGACTGCCGGCCCAGTCACTGTCGGTGTAGCCCACTGCGACGACGGACGACTGGCGGCGGAACATGAGACCTCGCCGAGGGGTCGTGACGACATAGCGCAACACTCAGATCGCAGCCTCGAAGTGGAGGTGACGCGGCTCCTGAGAGAACTGGGCCAGGAGGTTGACGACGAACGCGACGTCTAGACGCGTCGTCGTCGCCAGGAACATTAGTGACCCGATGACCCGCAGATACGTGCTCACATCAACTGGCTCCCCCACAACAGCTGGGTCAGGAATCTTCAGCTTCACCTGGCCATCGGGTGACATGGGTGAAGATGCGCTAGGCACGAGGGGCAGGTCCTCGGCAAAGCGAGTGGACAGGGTCTGCACATAGGCAGCTTGGTGGACGTGCAGGATGCCCTGGGAGCGATCATGCTCGGGCTCCATGCCCAGGAAGACTCGGGCGGACCCGAGATCCTTCATCTGGTAGGCGGCGTGCAGCAAGTCCTTGACACGCTGGATGGCGGCCGTGTCTGGCGACACAATGAGGAGATCGTCGACGTAGACCAGAACTGCGGCGAAGGTCTGACCTCGCGGGCTGACGAACAGTGCGGGGTCAGCGGTGCTGCGCTAGAGGCCGCCATGGAGACGCGTGCTGCTGATCTCTTGGTTCCAGCATCGAGGCGACTGCTTCAGGCCATAGAGGGCCTTCCGCAGCTGCCAAACTCTCCCAGTGCCGTCGTCGAAGCCTGGGGGCTGCACCATGTAGAGCTCCTCACCCTCCAGTGAGCCATGGAGGAACGCGTTGTCCACGTCCATCTGATGCAGCTCCCACCCGTGCTGGGCAACCAGGCTGAAGAGCGCCCGGCTAGTGGAGAACCGACTGACTGGGGCGAAGATCTCGTCGTAATCGACCGCAGGGACCTGAGCAAACCCCTTTGCTGTGAGGCGAGCCTTGTACTTGTCCATGGATCCGTCAGGCTTCCACTTGCGCCGAAAGACCCACTTGGCACCAATGGCCTTCCGACCTGGAGGGAGGTCGACGAGGTCATACACGTGGTGCTGCCGGATAGCAGCGAGCTCCTCGGCGCAGGCAGCATCCCAATGTGCGGCCTCAGGAGAGGCTCGAGCCTCGCGTAGGGTGGCTGGGTCCTCTGGGCGCGCTGTGGACCGGACAGAGAGGGCGTGTGCATCACGAGCCCCAGGTGGGATGCGGGCGAGTGCAGCCACAACAGCATGCCGATGCTCGTGATGAAGCATGAAGTAGCCCAGTGCAGAGCCCGGGTGAAGGTCTGCGATGATGGC
>SZWC01011851.1:67046-77815 GCA_023375785.1 Penium margaritaceum
GAGAGGGCGTGTGCATCACGAGCCCCAGGTGGGATGCGGGCGAGTGCAGCCACAACAGCATGCCGATGCTCGTGATGAAGCATGAAGTAGCCCAGTGCAGAGCCCGGGTGAAGGTCTGCGATGATGGCAGAAGTGGTCAGGCCAAGAGCCTTCGTGCTAGGGTCCCCACTCACGATCGTGGGAGTGGAGGAGATACGTGGAGCCACAGGGGGTCTAGGCGCCACGGGACGTGGTGCCACGGTCTGCGCGCTCACTGTCGGCCGAGGTCGGAGGTTGCCGCCTGGGCCACGTGTGTAGCGCAGACGCGCAGGAGATGGCCCTGAGTCTGACGGGCCAACGGAGGCGGACGGGGCTACAAGCCCCGAGGAGCCAGCGGTCGCGACTGGGGCTGTCGGTCCAGAGGAGCCAGCAGACGCGACAGGCGCTGCTGGCCCGGAGGGGCCAGCGGACGTGACAGAGACTGCTGGGCCGGAGCGGCCAGCGGACGCGACTGGGGCTGCCGGCCCGGAGGGGCCACCGGACACGACTGGGGCAGCTGGTCCGGAGGGGCCAGCGAACAAGACAGGAGCTGCGGGCCCAGAGGGGCCAGCGGACACGACTGGGGCTGTCGGCCCAGAGGGGCCATCGGAAGCGACTGGGGTTGCCGGCCTGGAGGGGCCAGCGGACACGACAGGCGCTGCTGACCCGGAGGGGCCATCGGGAGCAACTGGGGCTGCCGGCCCGGAGGGGCAAGTGGCCACGACAAGCGCTGCTGGCCCAAAGGGGCCAGCGGACGCGACTGGGGCAGCTGGTCCGGAGGGGCCAGCGGACGCGACTGGGGCTACCAGCTCAGAGGGACGGAGTGATGTGTCACCCGGAAGCGACAGGACGGAGGACGGACTCGCCACTCCCCCACGCGACGGGAGGGACACGGACGAGCCGGAGCGGATGAGGTCGCGGGGAAACAGGTCCTCGAAGAAGAGGGAATCGTGGGACTCGACGATGCAGTGTCGGGATGGGTCCCAGAAGCGCCAGGCCTTGGACTAACGAGACACACCGAGGAAGGTGCAGGGGCGTCCGCGGGGGGCGAGCTTGCCGCCCTGCTGTGGGGCGGGCAGCCACACAATGGCCACGCAACCCCAGACGCGAGCCGGGCGGAGGTCAGCGCGCCGACCGCACCAGTGCTAGTATGGCGTGGACTGGCGGGGAAGGGGACCGTGGGGAATCCGGTTCCAGACCCAGGTCATGTAGGCCATGGCTTCAAAATAGAAGCCATCGGAGAGACCGGACTCGACCCGCATGGTGCGGATGGCGTCGGCCATGGTACGGTTCCACCGCTCGGAGACGCCGTTCTGGGCGGGTGTGTAGGGCGCAGACGTCGCATGGTGGATCCCGCGGGAGGCGAGAAAGGTCGTGGCCTCACCCATGTACTCTCCACCGCGATCGGAGCGAAAGCGGCGAAGAGAGCGGCCACACTCGCGCTCCGCGAGGACAAGCCAGTCCTGAATGGCTCGGGCGACATCGCTCTTCTGCCGGAGGCAGAAGATCCAGCGGTAGCGAGAATAGTCATCCGTAAGGGTGAGGACATAGCGGCCATGCTCTCCGACGGACTCGGTGGGGAGAGGGCCCATGACGTCTGAGTAGACAAGGTCGAGAGGGGCGGACGCACGGGAAGAAGACAAGGGGTACGTGCACCGGTGCATCTTCCCCTGAGCGCAGTCAATGCACTTTGTGGGGCATGGGAGAGGGAAAGTCTCCGGGTCAAGGCCCTTAGCCGGCTGGGTGCGGAGCATGCTCTCTACGGCGGCAGAGTGGACGTGGCAAAGGCGGCGGTGCAAGAGGCGGGTGTGCTGAGGATAAAGCGTACTGGTGACAAACACATGGCCTGCGGCGGCCGACGGGGAGGAGACGGGAGGAGAAGAGGAGAGGCGAGGAACGTGCCACAAGTTGCCACGGGCGGCGGCGTGCAGTACGACAAGACCAGACGGACGCAACGACACAGTGCCGACACCACGCGAGTGCACAACGTCCATGCTCATGCGGTCAAGGGCAGTCACGGACAGGGGGCTGAGCTCGAGACCAGGGACGAAGAGGAAATCGGTCAGAAAGACGTCACCGACAAGACCACGAAAACAAACGACGCCAACACCACAGACATGCAACACTTGTCCGGAACCCGTCCGGACACCGGAGACATCGCCTACAGGACCGAGCATACTGAAGGCCTCACGAGAGGCCGTCATGTGATGCGTGGCCCCGGAGTCGATGATCCAGGTCTCAGCAGGACAGGGGTCGCCAGATCGCTAACGGTCACATGGCAGCAAGCAAGGGACGCGGATGCGGTGGAAGGAGGCGCGAAACGAGACTGCCAATCGTCAAGCCACGCAATGTCGTCAAAGAGTGGGGTGGAGGAGACCACTGGAGATGACGAGACAGACGAGGAAACGGGACACGACCGTAGCTCAGTCTCAGTCATGCAGGGCTGGGAAGGAGGGCAGGAGGTGACGCAACTCGCACTTCCCTAGGGAGGGGGGCGAGGCAGGCCAAGCTGGAGCGCAATGAACTGCTCCAGCTGACGCTCACGGGAGGACCGCCCAAGAGTGTAGACGGAGTGTGGAGTGACGGCGCCGGAGCTCGGGTAGTAGGAGGACTGAGCCGGCAAAGGAAGCGGAGGCGCCGACGGCTGTGGGTACTACTGCTGTGACGCGGGTGTCTGCGGGACAGGCGGAGCTGTCGGAGTGGCAGAGCTGCTGGACGAGGTCGGAGTGTCAGGGCCAGCAATAGCGACGGTGGCAGAGGCGAGACGACACTCCCGTTGGTGATGCATGGTGGCGATGACGCGCGCCTCGTCCGTCAGGAGAGGGCACATGTACCACCCGTGCCCGGGCTGGCCACAATTGTGGCAGACCGAGCCACCACCGCTGGACCCGATCGACGACTGCTGCTACCGCTGTTGCGGTGGACCCTTGCCTTTCTTGTTCCGGCGTTTCTTCTTCCCCGAAGACGATGAGGTAGCTGCGGCGGGGGAGGCGACGGCCACAGAGGCAACGGTAGGGGAGGCGACGGTAGGGGATGCAAGAGCCTCCGTGCGATGGAGCTGGGACTCCTGGCGAGCTTCCTCAATGCGGAGGAAGAGCTCATATGCCCAGGGCATGAGGGTGCCCTGGGCCGCCATGGTGGAGAGGACGTCCTGGGGGTAGTGTACGAAGACGTCTGTGTACACGCTGGTGGCGCCGCGCTTGATGGTGAGGAGCGCGGACAGAGGGGGCGGAGCAGATTTGCCGAGACGATGAAGGATGTCCTCCGGCCGCTGCAAGTAGGCCGTGACTGTCTCGGTCTCCCCCATGTGCAGGGAGTTGAACTCTCGAAGCAGACGGCTGATCTCAGCGTCGCTGGACAGGCGATGGGGCCTGGTGAGGACGTGCCATGCGGTTGCAGGGTCTGGGATGTCGTCAGAGGTGAAGTCGCCGAGGAAAGGCTCTAGGGCCAGGCGGGAAGCTGGAGGGGCGACTGGGACGAGGGCACGGACGGCGCGACCAGCGTCATAGAGCTGGTCAGCCTGGGTGGAGTCGTAGGGGAGGGTGTAGTATGCCCACAGGCCCTCACCTTGCACCCAGATCCGGAAGCTGAGTTCCCAGCTCCGGAACTGCTCGCCGGCCTGAAGCGGCGGCGGCGGCGTCTCAAAGTCCTTCTGCCTGCGGCCGGCACCCAGAGTGGGGCCAAGGACGGAGGTCACTGTCTGCCACTGGCGCTGAGTCTGCTGCTGTGCCAGCTAGTATGTGGCAGCAGACACAGCTGGGATGGCGTGCCCTGGAGGGACGAATGGCGGCGGCGCACTGGTGGCAGTCTGGGAGGCTACTGGCTGCAGCGCTGCAAGCTGCTGCGTCAAGGCGGCGAGCTGTTGCTGAAGAGCGACGAGGGGATCAGGGTTGCCGCCGACGACACCAGTGGGCTGGTGCTGCTGCTACTGCTGCCGCTGCAGCTGCTACTATTGCTGCTACAGCTGCTGCTGCTGCTGTTGCTGCTGCTGCTGCTACTGCGGCGGCGGCGGCGGCGGCTGCTGCTGCTGCTGCTGTTGCTACTGCTACTGCTGCTGCTGTTGCAGTCGTTGCAGAAAAGGGGGGGTAGGGGTCCCCCCAAGAGAGGAGGACCCCTCCTCACCTGGGCTACCAGCCATGGTTTGGTGACCCTTGTATTTTTTTTTGTCTTTGTGTTGCTGATATCAGCAGTGGCTTGGGGCGGTGGGGATTCTACCCACCCCTTTGGTCTTCCCCCTTTCCTTTCTCCTCCTAC
The DNA here is from genome assembly GCA_023375785.1 of Penium margaritaceum. Classification (NCBI taxonomy): domain Eukaryota; kingdom Viridiplantae; phylum Streptophyta; class Zygnematophyceae; order Desmidiales; family Peniaceae; genus Penium; species Penium margaritaceum. The sequence goes on from SZWC01011851.1 coordinate 71,319, forward strand.
CTTTTCTCCCCCTTTTGTTTTTGGGTTACATAGTAACCCTTTGTTTTCTTACTTTAGTGTGTTTGTGCCGCAAGAAAATCTTGATTGGTGGATCAATCATTTTTTTGACGTATCCACCAATCACGGTGCAAGAATCCGTAGGACTGTATGCCCCCCCACGTTCGCGGACGCCCTGCTAGGGTCGACCCAGTCCAAGAAAATCATGGACATCGACCTAGATGTCCGGACAGACCCCGGATAGTGAGGAATCACCAGTCCGACGCGAGAGCATTAGGATAAGGACTGTACGTTGGGTTGGGTCCAACCTTGGCCTCGCCCTGTTCTGTTTCACGGAACTGGTCGTCATGACTTACTCTTGTGACTCGTGAACCCGGCTTCAAACATTGTCAAAATGCAATTGAAAGAAAAGAAATTCAACCACCATCATAGAAGAAGGTAAGTAGATTAAATTATGACTATAATTACTTCATATTATATTTCATAACATAATGAAACATTCAAAACTCATCCAATTTTTTCAAAGGTATTATTTTTGTGAAGTTCATCATAAATGTGTGAAACTAAAATGTTCACGATAAAGGAGCGAATTAATATCATTAAAATAAATTCATCATAAGATAAAAAAAATTCATGAAGAAAAAAAACGAGAAGAAATGTCTTTTGAGGTTCTTCTTCAATGTGTTGGTGAATTGTTATCCATAAAGATGTATCGTCAAGCGCATTTGTTCAATTTTTGGTTGTTTTGTTTTTAGATTTTACATCCACACAAGCTGGAATGAATCCAGCATATCTATAGGTAATTCAGGAAAAGTTCGCCCAAACCATACACAATGTTTAAGAGCACGCATGTGCAAACAAAAAAAACACTTTGAACAAATCCGGGTGAAAGTTTGGAAATCCATTTACAACCAGGTTTTGCTTCCACGGACGAGGTAAAGTCTCGTGGCAAACCTTCCATTATGTGGTCCGGATTGTGGGAAATTATTTAGCCTATCAAGAGATGCTAATATGAATACCGTATTACCGCAATGATTCCGATTAATTTTTGCCAAGGCGTTTTTTTTCCGGGATAATTCAAAGTACCGGGATTGAGTTTTGAACCGTTATGGGAAGTGCCCTCCTGGTGTTTCAGCCTAATAAAATTTGAAGTGTGCTAGCCGTATCATGTCCTCATATGCGAGAAACTCGTGAAGAGGTCACCCGCGACCAAATTTGCTCTCTCGAACTGGATGGAGGTCATCGGCGATCGTCCCCCGCGTTGAGGTTATCGACGTCCACGCGACATCCGCGCTTGTTGGGGGCGTTACCCTTGCTCGTGACCCAGGGCAACACCCTGAGTCGAACTGCCCCGTGAGGGGGTTTTTTCCCGCATTAATTTGAAGCCAAAACAGAAAACATTCACAACCGTTACAGAAGTACCCAGAAGGAGTATTTTTCCGTGTTTGGAAATTATAAGAATTAATTACCTTCTGAATAACTGCGGTAGTATGGTACTTTTGCTCAGTTACTATGTAACCCTAGGCACGCTTTGCGTGCAACACCTGCCTCTTGTTTTTGTTTTTTTTTTGTTGATGACATCAGCAGTGATGTCAGCAGTGAAGTCAGCAGAGGGGTGCTGACATCAGCAGCGGCGGTTGTTGGAGCCGCCGCCGCTGCTGCTGCTGCTGCTGCAGGCGCTGCTGCTACTGCTACTACTGCTGCTGCTGCTGCTGCTACAGCTGCTGCTGCTGCTGCAGTTGCAGCTACTGCTGCTGCAGTTGCAGCTGCAGCTGCTGTTGTTGCGAGCTGCTGCGGCTGCTGTGGCTGCTACAGTCTCGCTGCTGCTGCTGCACGCTGCTGCAGCTGCTATGTGCTGCAGCTGCTGCTCGCTGCAGCTGCGGGCTGCTGCTGCGAGCTGCGAGGGTGGGGGATTTTTTTTGTTTCTCCTTCTCGTCTTTTTTTTTTTTCCATTTTTCCTGTCACAGCAGGCAGCAGCCCGCTGTCTGTTATGAACAGCGGGTTGCTGCTCGCTGCTCGCTCGCTGCGAGCAGCACCAGCCGCGGCTGGCTGCTGCCAGCAGCTGCTCGCTGCTGCTGCTGCTGCTGCAGCTGCCTGCTGCTTCAGCTCGCTGCTGCAGCTGCTGCAGCTCACTGCTGCTGCTGCACGCCGCTGCAGCTGCTGTGTGCTGCGGCTGCTGCTTGCTGCCGCTGCGGGCTGCTGCTATGCGCTGCTGCTGCTGCTGCTGCTGCTACGAGCTGCTGCTGCGGGCTGCTGCTGCTGCGGGCTGCTGTGAGCTGCTGCTTTTGCCTGCTGCTGCCGCTGCACGCAGCTGCTGCTGGCTGCTGCTGCTGCGTGCTAGTGCCGGTCACTGCACCTGGGTGACGTTGTAGCGTGCGTCCTCGCCCGCAGGTGTCGGACGCTGCCTGCCGCTCACCTCCTCGCGTCACGCGTGAGGGTGAGTGCTGCCGAAAAATTTTGGCAGCATTTCCCCTGGCCCAGCGGCCGTGGGAAAAAATCTGACGCCGCCACCAGGCGGGTCAATGCTGCCGGAAAAAATCCGGTAGCATTTCCCCTGCACTGGCGCGTATGGGGGTCCGCCGGCGTTGTCTGGAACCTGTTCGCCAGTCTTCTGCTACTGCTGCTACGCTCTAGCTCTGATACCAAGCTCGAAAACCTAGGCAGCAGGTTGGGGCAGCAGCGTTTTTGATGCAGCATGCGGGCTTCCACGCTCGTTGCTTAAGTCAGCTGCCCCCTCAGTCTGCTGCTCTAGAGTCTAAGTCTGGAAGCTCTGGGTTTGTTACTCAGAAACGCGTGCACCAGAGTTAGCGCCAGAAAGCAGCTGAAAACTAAAAGTAACTGGTTAGGAATGAAGAATGAGCAACAGTGGGAGACCCCTCCAAGTTCTAGCTCCCCCCCACTAGTGTAGAACTTGTTACTCAGCTAACGAGCCAATCAGAAAATAGCTCTGGACCTATTTTCTGGCAGGCAGGGTTTTCTCGGTGAGCCCTGCCAGACGCCCGACAGCCCAAAACCCGGGCGTCGTCCGTTTTGCCTGAAAACTGGACCATACCATAATGTCGACGTTGCAAACGCAGTCGTGCGGTCAGAATCAGCTAGAAAAATAGTAGCAAAGAGTTATGGCTGCCCGAACCCGGGCAATGCCTACGGTGGTCCATGATGCCGAATAGGGCCATGCAGCATGCAACAAGGACCCTAGGCAGAGCATGACGATGCAGACGCGATGGGACGCGCTGGACGCATGCAGGCAGCAACTGCGGTGGCAGTGACCGCCGGCAGCACGACCGCCGAGGAGGCCTGCCGATGGAGCTGAGCACGTCGCCGGAGAGAGGAGGCTCCAACGAACTGCGAGTAGACCTCAGCACGTGTCGGCTCCACCGGACGACACTCCATCAGCGTCGAGTCTTGCCGTCAGTCATCTGCACGCCGATGTACACAAGCCGGGAGGACACAACAGAGCACAATGAGAGATGCGCAAAAACCAACAGGTGTGGCCCGCTCCCGGTTGCTCATCCTCCTGGGGTCATGATGACGGACGTGCATGACAGCCGCAGTTGACCAAGGCCTCCTTGCTGCAGCTGCCGTCATCTTATTTACCCAGGTTGTTGCTGCAGCAGACGCAATAGCAGTAGCAGCCGTAGCAGCATCCAGTGCTCTCTTCAGTTCAGTGACTTCCTTCATGTCCAAGACGCAGGCCTCATCTGCTCCATCGGCATCGACGGCGAGCAACAATGTATTCATCGTCGTCTCCACAGCAGGAGCAATCTCCACCCTCTCGGCTTCTGCCCTTACAGGTGCTTCGTGTCTTCTTGTCTCTTCGGCCTCCACCGTGTCCGTTTTTGCAGCATCCGCCGCAAGTGCTCTTCCTCCTCTCTATTCTCTTCGCCGCTAGGCTTGGTGAGCGTGTCTCCTTGCAATCTTCCATCTCCTCTGTCTCTACGTGGGCATGTTTGTGCATCTAGGTCCATTGCATTGCAGCACAACCTTGAGCTGATGGAGTCATCATTTCCACTTTTCCCACTCCCACTGGGGCGGGCGAAACTCTGCCAAAAAAATTCCAACAGGGTAGTATCACTGCCAGAATGCAAATTGATGACGAACAGTATGCTACGCTGTAAGAGAAGCTGTAGCGCAAACGCGCTCCAAGAGGCCCTCACTGCCCAGCGCGTAGCCGAAGAGCGACTACGTCGCAAATAGGTTGATGAGGACACATTCGCAGACCAGATTGCTGACTTAGTCTGGAACTACATCTTGCCTACACTGCGCTCCATCCTTGTTGCGTCCACTGCTTCTGGTGCTACTCCCACCTTTGCCACCACTCTTGCTGCCGCATCCACTACCTGTAGTTCTAACCAGTCCGACCCTATGGCAATAGCAATTGCAGCCGGCGCAGCAGTAGCAAATGCTCTCTCATTGCCTATGCAGGGTCAGTACATGGGCGCAAAGGGAGAAGCTCTGGGAATACTACCATGACCCTGATCCCTCTGTTCTTCCTCCCTTTGTGCCTTTCGAGTTAGAGTCATCCCGCGCTGATGGTGTGTTGGTGGGTTTGACGGAAGCAGCATCACCACGAAATACAACAACGGACGCAGCAAGAACAACTCAGGAAGAGCGGGAGCACTATCGACAGTCAAGACAATGTCATCAGCTGCAATGGCAGTGATCTTGGTGACAAAAGTAGACGCTGCAACGTTGGCAGGAGCAGCAGCAGCAGCAGCTTCCAAGCGGAGAATGGAGCAGAGGACGAAGGTGGCAGTAGCAATGAAGATGTGTGACATGAGGTTGAGCCTGCACATACAGCACCTGGCACCCAGTCTTGCCCTCTGGGAGATTTTGGCTCGGCTGGCTTTGGAGGAAAGGCAACACCAGTGGATTTCAGCGCACCCCTAGCCAGTGTTCTCGCAAGAGGTTCTGTGCATCCATGGAAATTGGCCTCATCTCCTCAAGTACTGTGTGATTTTGTACAGCGTTTGCGACAATGCTGGTGGTGCAGCTTCTTCTGCTGCTGCTTGCTCCAGTTGTGGTCTCAAGATCATTGGATGCAGCCAGTGCTGCCGCCACTAGAGCCGCCACTGTGGCTCTTGCTGTTGCTAAAGCATCCGCTGTTGCTGCCGCCATGATGCTGCCCTGGCTGCTACTGTTGATGCTGCTACTTGTGCTGCTGGTTCTGGCCATTCTCTTCGTACTCTTGAGGTAATTTCCTTGCAGCACAGATCCAGAAACAGCAGCACCAGCAGCAGCAGCAGCAGCAGCAGCAGTAGCAGCAGCAGCAGCAGCAGCAGAAGCAGCAGCAGTAGGAGCAGCAGCAGCAGCAAGAGGAGCTGCTGGTGTCAAGACTGATGAGGCTGCTCGAGGAGGTTATAGTGCCTTGCTTGTCTGTGCACCTGGTCACCTCTGACTTGGACGTGGGACAGGGTGTGGTTGGCCGAGGAGCTCCCAGGGCTAGCACGGGCTTGTGCAGGAACACACACGCATTGTCACTGTACAGAAAAACGTATCGTGTTGGTGCACATGGTGCAACTGCAACTCATCTTAGGGTTGTAAAGATGCCCTTTGTGAGTACCACTGCTGTTTTGTGTTCATGTACAAAGCATGCTGCATTGCATGGCTGGCTTTGGTGCCAGCAACTGATGGTCGGAGCAGCATGGAACTTTGTGACAGCAAGCTTGCGAGTTGTCCACTTTTGGCTTGTGCGGGGGCTATGCGGACATGACCCGTTGGCTAGACCTTGAGGTCATTTGGCTAGTAGGTCCTCGTTTAAAGGACCGTTTGCTTTGGTGGCCCAAAGCGAATGCAACCATCACTACATAGAGCTTGATGCTCGAGCTTGCCCTTAGCTTGCACCGCTATTCCCCACTGTTGTGGAGCACACCCAAACACAGCTTATGTTGCTTTAGCTTGCACCTGACAGAGACTATTGGTTTTTGTCTCACATCTCTCACTTGTACTCTGTTGTGTCCTCTCGGCTTGTGTACATCGGCGTGTAGATAACTGACACCGAGACACGACGCTGATGGACTGTCGTCCGGTGGAGCCGACGCACGCTGAGGCCTACACGCAGTGTGTTGGGACCTCCTCCCTCCAACGTGCTCAGATCCATCGGCAGATCTCCTCAGCAGTCGTGTCGCCAGCAGGCACTGTCGCTGCATATGCTGTCTCCTCACATCCAGCACCGTGTTTGACTGCTTTGTTGCGTTTGCAGCGTGTCATGCCTAGGGTCCAAGTTTCATAATTTCAAGCACTGTTGGTACCGGGGATTAGCGTAGACGATGCTTGGGGTTAGGCAGCCATAACTCCTCACTACTATTTTTCTAGTTGATTTGGACCGCACGACTCCATTTGTAGCATGGGTATAAATGGAAACTATGCAGCAGGTTGGGGCAGCAGCGTTGTTGATGCAGCGTGTGGGCTTCCACGCTCGTTGCTTAAGTCAGCTGCCCCCTCAGTCTGCTGCTCTAGAGTCTAAGTCTGGAAGCTCTGGGTTTTGTTACTCAGAAACG
>SZWC01011852.1:2207-17207 GCA_023375785.1 Penium margaritaceum
CCCCCCGTTCCCTTCCCCCCACCCCCCGGCAAACCGTTTGAAAACCCCATGCGCAGTTTATCTCTGCTGTCACACGGAAATTCCGCGTCGGAAGTTTCCTCTTGCCCAACGCGTTTCTGCCTGACCCGCCGGTCGTCAGTCATGGAGGGCGAAGGCGGGCGGGTTTCCCTTGCCGAGCGTCCTATGTAAGGGACTCCGGGACAGTCCCGCTGGAGGGGGGCCGAGGGGGAGGGATTGTCCTCTCCCACCCGACCTGCCAGCTGCGGGGTGTCTCGGCGGGAGGCCTGGAGCCCCCCGCGGGGTTGCGATAACCCATAAAACCTGTTTAAGAAAAAGACCGGTAGATTTGCAGTCCGGCCGTAAGATTCTTACATCGTACAGAATTATCGCTTGGTCATTGGTGGACCTGTGAGAAAAGTGAACGACCCACAGTAACGATTGTGTATTGCAACAGCTTTTGACAACGAAGAGAAGCCGAAGCCAGCCTCCCAATTGAGTCCGACCCACACCTCCTTCGGTTAGTCCAAACCCAAACCGAAACCAGCCTCGCTTCCTGTTTAAGCGTTAACCAGCCGCGACCCAAAGCGTTACGTAACGGTGCAACAGGCTGGCGCCTGCAAATATCGGCGGGCTCGACCTTGGGATCCACGCTACAGCTCTTGACCGCGTCGGCCAGAATGACCCATGAACAGCTGTGCCGTTACGTTTCAGCAGCTGTTCCATGCCGTGTCTGGTTACGCTCCAGTAATGCTTTTGGACTTTTGGGTCGTTCTGTTTTTCGAGATAGTGCGTTTTGCTTTTGCAGTGCGTTTTGTTTTTCCACATTGAGACCGCGAAAATCTCGAGCTGCATCGAGCAAGGTGCATTCTGGGCATTTCTCTCCAGCCAACCCTTCGCTACGTTCTTTTTTTCTCCATGATGAAAGGGAGATGACCTGCAGTTTTCCATCATGGAGCTCCGAGCGACATTGGCTGGAGTCGAAACCCAGGCCACGGCTGGAAACTCTCCACTAAGCTCATCGAATAAGGAAAAATCGAAAAATTCGGATAGCCTAACTGAGTGCACGAATGTGGACAACCTACTTGTATGAACGACTCGATACCCTATGTTCGAACATCACGTATCCGGACAGCTTCTAAACTTGACGCACAAGGATCGACGGATAGAGTCCCTCGGATCTAGCATACCCCGTAGAAACCAGTTTTGTTTTTCTGTTTCATTCATGCGCTGAATAAGATAGATAGATAGATTATTATGTTTCATTCATGCGCTGAATAAGGCTGACGGTTCGGATCCCAAGTTGGACGCCCGTTCATCGATCGTATCGAATTTGGATCGTACTTCGGACAGACGTACGGAAGGTGTGTCCGAAGTACGGTCAGAATTGAAGACGATCGAGGCACAGGGGTCCGCTTTGCGATCCGAACCGTCGGTGTTATTCAATGCACGAATATAACGAACAAGAAAAACTTGTTTCTACGCACTGTTTTCAATCTGACCGATATTGACCGCCGATCCTCGTGGCCCAAGTTCAGAAGCTATCCGGATCCATGAAGTGCGAACGCAGGGCATCGAGTCTTTCATACAAGTAGGTTGTCCACATTCGTGCACTCAGTTAGACTGTCCGAATTTTTCGATTTTTCCTTATTCGATGAGCTTAGTGGAGAGTTTCCAGCCGTGGCCCCAAGCGGGAGCTAACTCGTTAGCGGCCGATTTCCCTAAGTAGGCGGGTTCGATACGTAGGCCACGGCTGGGAAAGGGTGAAGCCTATTTCACCTTCTGTTCACCCACGCACGTCCGCGACCTTTACCGTCTCGCACGGCCTAAGGGAGGACATGGGCATTGCGGACCAGAAGATGTCTTGTCGCAACCCGAACGACTAGCGGCTCGATCGCAGCCGTCGCCTTCATCCCATCGTCGATTGAAATCGTCCTTGGCTTCGCACACTTTCGACCCCCATCTCATGCTTCATGTGGACAGGCCCATCGGAGATTGACTAGAACCGAACAATTGGACCGCTTTTCAGAGATTAAAATCGACCCCTTCGGGTGGACATTAAGTGTCCATGCAGAAAGTGGGTGAAAAAGGTGTGCGAAACGTTTTCCACCCCTTCCCAGCCGTGGCCGTTGTTACAACGACCAAGATGACGCGGTTTGATGATCCCACGGCTCTTAGACGAGAGGGTTAACCGTGTGGTCAAAAGAGTTTCCGCGTGGGTGACCAGCTAACTCAGGCGGGTTGCTAGATAAGGAAGAATAAAGATGAAATTTCAAAAAATAAATCGAATACTTGAAAATGCCCGAAAACTCTCGCAAACCCATTAGCGATCACTACTGGGGATGGGCCCAGTCAGCCAACCAGACGTTTACTGGTGTTGGTTAGCGAGTGCGACCCAGTAGGGGCTCGTCTGGGAACGCCCCAATACGGAAACCGGATAAGGAAAAATACAATTATTTTGGACATCAATCGAATGTTTCTTGGCGGTATACCTCCAACTAAGAAGCGTGATCGACAGTGTAGGATGTTCAATTCCGCTTATTCAGTCGCAGAATTCAATTTCAGTAGTTTTGCGTTAGGTTTCATTCCCAGACCGAATAAGCGACCGGCGTAGATTGATCGCTGGACAAAAGTTGGGACAAACAAATTAGGCTGTCCAAGGTAACATCCCTGCCGTTCTCTTTCATGGTCGGTGTTGAAATGTAGAACGAAAAGGCTCTACAAACACAACGCTCAATCCATGCCGTTGTCTTATCCAGTCGTACTGGGTAGTGCAGCTGCAACCGGTACCCCGTCACGCATAAAAACTCCATTCGTCCGATACTTGAGGTCGCATACGAGATGGCAAGAACACTGTTAGTCCACACGGGAGGAGTGTCCGATTCTTTTTCCGTTTTTCGCCTTATTCGGTCTCCTTATTGGGGCGTCCCCAGACACGCCCTACATAATACATCTTCTGCGGGCGCAGCCAGAAATTGCCCTTCGGCACTGCTGGGAATGGGTGCACTTCAAGCACCTAGCATCTTCAATCACTCATCGTGGGGTTCGCTCATCGTTGCAATTAGAGCACTCAAGATGAGGTGAAAACACATGACGCGTTATCGGTCGTCGAATAAATCCAGTTGTCGATCTCAACCGTTATCTAGTTCGCGCACATTCTTCCAACATCTCAAACTTCAGGGCAGATTTATCAGGGCTCGAAAGACAGTGACCGTTTAGGTTGCTTTTCACATTTCAAATTTTGCTGTCATTGTCTTTCACACATTTTGTCTACCTTCTCCAGCCACTGTGTTTTTTTGGCTTTTGCGCTAGAGGTGGAAACATACCCGTGCACCTTTTGCCGAAACTTTACAGACATGCTGTTGTCCCACGCGGGGAAACCATGCCAATTGAGGTACCCCAAGGGGTTTGTGTGAGTCGCGCCCCTAGTGAAAGCATCATCACACTCTCTGCAACGAAGGAGAATCGGGTGTGAAGACACCATACGGAGAAGCCGGCTTCAGTATTTAGCATCTCTGGAGAATTTTACTTACCCGTTGGGAGTAAGAGAGACTTAATGTTCAGATCCCACCTCACCAGACAAGGATTGGTCAACGATAAAATTAGAGCCAGTCAACGTTCTGCTGGTTTTGACATGACGTAAATCATGGCTTGCGAAGGGAAAACCTTGATTAGGGCATGGAGGAATGGTTGCACTTGCAGATTGATTTAAAGTGATAAAGCCAAAACTGATGGAGAAAGGTTCCTGACATAAGGGCCCATAAGGAACGATGCATCGTATTGCGAGGGACATAGAAAATGAGGGAGGTATCTTGTAGAATTATGCCGGATACGATTTTTGTGCCATGGAGTATGCTACGACAGCCAAAAAAGTAGGGTATAATGGTTTCCTCTTGGTTGTAGCAAAGGCAGTTACCTGAGTCTTGTAAGAAATGGTATTGTCTTCTTACTTGAATAGAATGGAGAAGGATGTAAGTGAGAACGTCTCGTGCTTTGGCGGGGAGTATTGTGTTGTGTAGGATAGGGAAGACTTTTTTTCAAATCAATGAACCTGGTGTAAACTGGAACCACTTTGTGAGGGGAACGGTGATTTTTCGTGGTGGGGAAAGGGAGGCAAAAAGTATGTTGGTAGGGAGAGGGTGTCCTTCAAGAAAGGAAAGCAGTGGAAGGGGATTAACAGTGGATCAAAATGGGAGATGTACATGTTATCTTGTATGATTGCCGGGATTGATGCAAAAAAGGGGAGGTGGACACGTAGTAGCCGGGCATGGGGGGTGAGAAGGTTGGTGTCGGGGTTGACGGAGAAGGCCTTGCATACAAAGTAGGTGGGGTGACCCTCAATGGGAGGAAAGATCTCCAATGGGAGTGTTAGGAAAGTGCCTCTTTGTATAAAGAGGTTTGAGATGGTGCTCAACGGGGTGGCCGATGGGGGAGAGGATAGGGATGATCGCCACTCCTATGAAATTGATCAAAACATTTGTTCATAAGTTGAATCTAGGAGGGAGAAAATCAAAGATTAGCTGGTTCCATGTTAGTTCGTTTGTGATATGTAAAAGAAGGTGTGAGCTACAGATAAAGTGGATCCAAATTTGGAGTTGTAGGAGGAAAGCTTTAATTGGGTGAATTCCAAAAGCGGTGCTTGATGGTCCGCACAACCATCTCTTGAATGCAAAAGGTTCAAATAATGAATCTTTGTAACAAAGGAGGGGGGAAGGATTCCTAACTTGGTCAAAAAAAGGCGTGGATGTACTCTTTCCATTGATCAGATACTTGAAGAGAGATGGCCTTAGGGGCATGGGAGAGTGTGAAAAAGTGACCCTTGTAGGTGAAGTCCAACGATATGACAGAGAGTACTTTCCATAAGTGGAGGGGTGGGGTTTGAAGGTAGTACACCCACTTTGCGTGGAGCGTGTTAAGTTTTCGAAACGGGTGAGTCAAGCCGAGGCCTCCATCATGAACGTCAACTAAAGCAAATTCCAAGGGGATGAGCTTAAGGAAGGTGGTAGCATTACGTTTGTGTGAGTGGTGAGAGGAGAGAAACCAAATAATTTGTGAGGGAGCAGTCGCTTGTATTGGGTTGGAGGAGGGACAACTTCACTGTGATATAGGTATTTTGGTTGAATATATGAGTTGGAAAAAAACACCTTGGTTTTGATTGTTGGGTGGAGGATATTCCATTGTTGCATCCCTTTTTGTAGGGAGGTCATAAGAGGATGCCTGGTATCTTGCAGGTCATGTGATGGTGAGAAGCAGATTGCAAGGATGTGCTTTGTTTTGTTTGGTCCTAGAAAAGGAAGGGCTTGGTAGGCCTCTATCTCACCTAAGGGTGAGAAATAAGTAAACAAAGACTTGTGCTTGTTCACCTATAGTCGTTTGACCAATACATGGTTACACACTGTTGGAGACCTGTTAAAAGTGGTGTGCCTCAAGAGAGTCTACTTTTCTTGTTGTGAAATCAAGAGGGTTCTGAACAAGGTTAGAGTCCCTTGTTAAGAGCAGATTGGGGTCACCATTCTGGCCAAGTAAGGAGTTCAAATCATGGAGAAAGCGGATACGTGCATGTGGTTGGGCCGGAATATATGAGCTGATGAGGTTAAAGCCAAATTCTGCCAAGTCAATGAGACGTGGAGAAGACAATGTGATTCATGGGTGCGAGCTTCCTGGACATGAATGTCATTGTTGAGGATGTTGGTCAAGTCATTGATTGTGTGCGAGGGTAGGATCTATGCCTATGTTTGAGCATGAGGGAATGATTGAGAAAACGGGAAGAGAGGCGAGTACCTTGTAGTGTAAGAATGTAGAGCTTATGGTATCTTAGAAAGGCCAAAAGGGTGTGCCATTTCTCTTTGGGACCCAAGCTATTCATGTTTCGCACCACTTTGTTGAGATTTTTTGTGAGTGCAGGGAGTGTGGAATGTCCGCCCTTGCCCCTCATGGCAACTGATGAGAGGAAGTTGTTTGCATCATTCCGAGGTGGAAGGTAAAAATTGCATTATGTCTATCTTCTTGAATTACAAAACACATCATTTTTTTTCATCTTCAGTTTGTGTTACAGATTTTACAATGAGGTAAACATGCAATTTTTTCCTTTACCTTGTCAGGATATGTGCATTTTTTGCACATTCCTAAATGAGGTAAAAATTGCATTATGTCTTTCTTCTTAAATCCTTTTGTCTATTTTCTTTTCACATTACAACGTTTTTCTCAAATTTCTAAAGAATCAAATGTCTCTCTTGCATTATAGTTTTGACTGTATTCAACAAGGTATGTTTCTCATTCCCCACTGACGGTTGTCCTACAAATTGTTGCCATCCATGTGTACATAATACAAGAAAGAAGAAAGTTTGATGAAGAAACTACATAACTTGGAGCTGAAGGGTCCCAAAAAGCCTTCTCAATCTTTGTTGATTCAAACAGATGGGTGACTTGAAGTAACCTGTCAAAACTCTCCCATGTGAATCCATGGGCTTTAGGTGTGAGGCGGTCTATTGTGTCCCAATTTTCACCCTGGGATACTTAAAATCAAGTTTTCTGTGATTCATTAATGAAGAAACGGCTAGGATATCTTGGACACGACAGGGTACCTTTTCTTTACATTTTTTCCCTAAATGAAAGGCGAAGGGCTGGTTATCGAATGTTGAAAACCACTTCCCATAGTCCCTTTAAGTCGCACCAATCTGATCAGAGCAAGATTTGAACGGCGCCTTGTCTCAAAATTCCATGCCAATTACTATCCTACGGTAACAGTCCCATCATCAAAACTAAAATGACAATGGCATAAAAAAAATGAGAACATGGTATGAAAAACAAAAAGATGCATCTATAAAATTTTGTTAGACAAAGAACAGGGTATTGTGGTAGAAACATGACAGAATTGACAGTTTAGTATGGTACATAGAAACATTGCTGACATGACTTCCACACATGGCATGCATGAAATAGCAAAGATTAATCTATTTGCTACAAACCACCAATCATGGCAAGCGCAGATGCACGAAGAAACCAAAACAATTGCTTCTCTTATTGAAGAATGCGGACTACCAAAGTGCACGGAGATCCTATCCATGAACGTGCCATACTATTTACTTTGTTTTGATAACAAAACATTTGTTTAATTTTTTATTAACCAATAGACGTTTTATCTCTTGCAATATTCTTGCACATTCAAGATGCCTCCAAGCACTGGTAGAAAAGCAAATAAGGAAACTTGAGTTTTCTTTGTTTCCGGGGTTTTCTTGGTTTTAGTCACATTCATTTTTTCTATACATGATTTGAGTAAAATTCTAAGAAATGTAACGTTTTTTCCCTTGCAATACCATAAACTATGTAGCATTTTTTGTACATCTGTAAATTAATTTCCTATTTCAAAAATCAATTATGTGAAACAAATCAAATGTTTATGAAGAGAGACCCCTAATAGAGTTTCCCACATAAAAACAGATCTACAATTTGTAAGATATAAATTATTTTTCTATTCATCCTGATTTTCCCGTTCTCTTTATTCTAGGCAATATGGATGAATACCAAAAACAACTTCAGTACAAACTCGATTCATTTCAAGCACAAAGAAATGTAGCTCCTATCAATTTATACCTATTGGATTGTCAAATCCGTACAGAAAGCAATGGCTTCAGTGGTATCATTAGGTACAATGTAATGGTTAAACTTTTTAAGGGAATAATTGAACGTTGGTGACCAAAGAAAAGGAGCTTGTTGTTTCTTGAAAAGCTCTAGTACAGGTGTGTGCTAGTATTGAAAAGATATAACTTTGACACATAATTCACATAGGTCCATCCTCTTTTAAACTATCAAATTCCTAGATGCATCACTATGTATTATGGGGCCAGAAGGCTAGATAACTATCTTTTAGAAATGAAAAAAATGCTTAGATTTTGTGTTTTGATCGTTGCATTTTATCAAGGTGTTTTTCATTTACAAATATAAATAAATATGATTTTCTTCTGAGCCAACACTTCTTAAAATGGAATGTTTTGAGTGAAAGTCTTCCAAATTCTTTTTCCACCATCTTCTTCCACATACTAGAGGGAATTTTTGAGTAGGACAATGAATGTTAAATTTTAGGTTTCTGGTAGAAACATGATAAATCTCCTCTACATATTGTATGCATCTTTTTTTCTTTGAAATCGCACAAAATCATCATCAGTTTCAATACCTTTTACGCATACCTCACACCTTAAGTATTAGGATTACCTAATGGTAGAAAAATGTGTTAAAAATTTCATTGTGAATGTATGGGATGATATATTCATTCTTCAAGGTTCCAAAGTCTTTAAGGAATTTGGTGAGATTTGAAAACCATGGCGTTTGTTTTCCACATTTTGATGACAAATGGAAGGAACAGGTAGGGTTGAATGATTTAGAACTGTGTTCGAAATCAACCTAGATTGATCCACCTTGATCTATATTTTGTAAAACTACTTCTAATTCCATTCACATTCCAAGGTTTTGAAATGAAGTCTAAAGGAATAATATCATGTGAGTTGATCCAAAAATCTTTTACCTTAAAACAAACTCTCAAGATTTTAAAATTGGGGGCTCTTTCAAGGAATTGAAGGTAATTGTATATTTGATGAAATGAATACACCATTCCTTTAGTGCATCAAAACCCACTTAAAAAACGTTTAGAGTGTCTTTTGATATTTAAATAGAAAAAAGGGTTTTTTTCTGGTGTTTTATGTATGTTACATGATGTCTACGAAACATGATGATAACATCATGTCAAAATGATTTATTTCTTTCAAAACAAGAATTTGACTGAATAAAATTGAAGTATGGAAACAAGGAACCTTTCATTAGATGCTGAGATTGATTTTGATTGCTTTTACATTATCACTTACAACGTTTTTCAGATACGTTTCCACTTGCATGGGTTTGTTTATGACACAACTACAAGAAGTAATAACAATTACATCTTATTAAAATGTATAGAATTCTCTGTTAAGATTCACTTTGGGTCTTTATGAGAAATACTTGATTTAAGATTTCTATTGAATGTTTTAAGAAGATTAAATAGGTTGCCTACATATAAAAAACAAAGTGTGACTTTCATTTGCTCAACACTGGCAAAATAAAAAACCAAAGGCCTACTCCATTTCCATGCTAATACGTGACATGTGTTGCCAATTGAGCAGCAACAAATGGCGCATGGCCATTCCAATGATCAATAGCTAGCGACAAAAGATCTGATTCAGGCCTTGCAAGCCGTTGATGATGCATATCATGATTGACGACTGGTGACATTGACATTGACAACTATTGTGGCTCATTGTCAATTAGCCTGACAAGAAAATTTGGAACTCTGACCGCGAGCGTAAGAAACTCTTGATGATGACCTAAAACATTTACCATGTAGCATTAAACCTAAAAAACAGGTCTAGTTATGAAATTTGGAGGTTCTAGTTTTCATTTTTTGCGCAAGAACCTGCTGGGCTTTGTGGTAGCCTGGCTTGCAAGGTTCTATTTCAACACATGGGGAGTGTCAAACAACCCACAAACATCACACAAACCTTATTGGAAGAAATCACAAACCGCAATGTTTTTGGATTTTTTTGTACACGGTGGATGAGTTTCATGTCATGCGTCAAAGACGCATGACATTGTACCTCAACATGCCTTTTTGTGTTTTTAGTTCTTACTTGCATGGCGGTCTCGTCTTCAGATGTGTAATGTTGTTAGATTTCACTTGACGGTGGAAGGATGAGGGATTTGGTTCCCAAAACGTGATACATGTCACTTCAACTCTTTTCAAAATGCAAACTGATGTTATTCCTTTACCACTGAAATGTTTTCCTTAATAAAAAAAATCCTACCATGTTTAAAATGGGCAATTTTTTAATTTTGTATCATTTTTGCATTATATAGTATCCTTATTGCGATCACTTTTTTTTGCAAAACTATTTTGTTTTTTCTGATGCCCCAACAATTTTTTGACAGTTGCTTTGTCCGTGAGTAGATCATTAAGTCATCAAGGTCATTTTTCCCAATCGATCATGGATTAAAGTATGTAGAATGTGGTGGGCCATTACGTTGCCAACAACAGATGAGAGGTGGAATTGGATACGGCCACATGCTCATTCAAGTATGTTATTCATTATTTCATGTTTCATAATATTTTAAATTAATTCACCCCTTCATACAATGTAACCATTTGTCATTTTTTCCTATGTAATGAAGAGGGGAAAGTCATGTAGACTTTGATGGGATGATTGCAAGAATATGTGAAGAATAGCGTATAGAGTGGAAACCTTTCTATGTTTATGTTTCAAAAATTGACAATTGAGGTCTAGGGGAGGAAATTATGAAGACGTGTGGAGGAAATTTTCATTACCTTAATAAATTCCTGGTATGGTCTAATGTGTGCAAGATTGTACAATTAGTGGGTATTTCTTTGTGAATTGTTCCTTGTGACATGTTGTTTCTCACGCTTTTTTGCACTGTGAGTGATTGTAATAGGCAAAAGGGGACTTCATGTGTTGGTGTACATTGTTGTATGGTAAATTTTACATATATGTATTACAGCCATTTGTTTCTAATGTGGCATGGTGCATGTATTACAGAATATTTGAGCATGCTGAATGCTACTAGAATTTTTTCATGATGGGAAAATGACAATGGTGTGCAATTCATCTATACAAAATCAATTATATCAACTAGTGGAATGCCTATATGAATGTTATGTAGTGCTACCAATGTTTCTAAATGCTTTTTATGTCTGATATGTGTATAAAGTTGTCATGCATAGTATGTGTGGTATGGTTGGGTTACCTCCAATTGAGTCAAGACTACAATGCGGATATGCATGAAACATAGTGATATCATTGTGTCTATTTGCTTAATATGTGGATTATGCTTAAAATGGCAATAAACCTACTAAACGTAGTATGGTTTGATCAAATCCTCTTGGTTCATGACTATATTGCTTATATGCATGAAATTAGTAATTTCAGTGTCTCTGTATTCATACAAATTTCAGTAAAATATACTCCTATTGGGTTATGACTATAACTCCAAAATTCAGATGATTATTATGATTTCTTAAATTCTATGCATGTATATAGCTACATGTTGATGTATAAAGCTCTTATTGCGCTTGTTCTATACAAATCGTTTCCATAAGTGATTCAATCTACAGCACAATACATATATACCATTTGATGTTCCCATTAATCCTATGACGTTGTCCCTTATACAATGAAACAACCCGATGGGCTGTTAATTTCATTCTTCTAAGCATCATGTTGAGAAAGAACGAGCATGGACCTTACAATACATATGTTTACCCATGATATATACACAATTCCTATGAGTTGACTATTTTTCCATGAAACAACCAACCCGGGTTGTTGCGTTGATGCTTCTGAGCATCATATTGACTTAAAACGGGCATTATAAGACATCACCTGCTTCCTTACATTCCTTACCTATCACGATGAAATTGATCATCTTGGCTTTGTCTACTGATGAGCTCCGACTTGTGTGGTATGCAATGATATACCAGTGGGAGTGAATGAGAAATGCCTTTCACAAAGTAGACTCACTTTACTTCGCGTATGTGAATAGCATGATACACCAAACTACCCTGAATGTATCCTGCATGCCCAGACAACGAAAGACGTCAACGGCCATTGGGGCTTGAGCAATGCAATGCATTTATAATGGATTGAACCGACACCCACTCTAAACATGACAACGTGGTTGGTAATTGAGATGGGTCCCTTTTAGAACCGCGCGATGAATATGGCCAGTGAGGATTCCCAATGTACTCCATCATGACAAGCTTGGGACTCAATACAAGTCATTGGAACAAGATGACATCCATTGTTATGGATGTCAATCATAAAAATGGTTCACATATGAGATGCAGGTGCGCTTCGAATGAGTTTTCAAAGATATCTTGAGTGTTCAAATCTACAATCACATCATGTCAAAATTAGGTTATCATGTTGGCTTTGCCAATGGATAAGTTTGGGCGGTGTGGTGTGCAATGATGTGCAACTCGGAATGGAGAATTGTCTATTACAAAACAGACTCACTTTTCCCCACATATGTAGAAACCACGTCACACCAAACTAACCACATGATGTGCATGCCTAGACGACGAAAGATGTCAACGGCCATCGGTGCTTGAACAATGCAATATATTCATGGTTAAATGAACTCACACCCACTCAAACCACAGCAACGTGGTTGGTTCTTTAAATCGGTCTCTTGAGGAACCACGGGATGGCTGTGGCCAGTCAAGATTCCTAATGTATCCCAACACCACATGCTAGTGAGTCTACATAGGTCACTAGAACAAAAGGACATTCAATGTTGTGGATTTCAACAACAAAGGTTCTCACATATGAGATACAAGTGTGCATAGTTTGAGTTGCCAAAGATATCTTTGGTCTTCTGATCTACAATGGCATCATGTCAAAAGTAGGTAATCATGTTGGCATTGTCAATGAATGTGTTTTGGTTGGTGTTGTACATAACGATGTGCAAGTGGGAGAGAATGATAAATGAGTATCACAAACAATTCTCAATTTTGTTCCCGTATCTTGACATGAGAACACAGCAAACAAACCGTAACGTATCCTACATGCGTCGATGACATAAGACGTCAACAACCATTGGTGCTTGAACAATTTTATGAATCTAGTGTAGACTTGACAAAACATCACTCAGACCACGACAACGTGGTTGATTCTTTAGAGGGGTCCCTTCTAGAACTGTGGCATGGCTATGGCTAGACAAGATTCCCAATGTACCCTGACACCACGTGCTAGGGACTCTATACATGTCACTGCAACAAGACAATGTCCATTGATGTTGATGTCAACAACAACATTGATTCACAAATGGGATGCATGTGTGCGTAGAATGAGTCACCAAAGATATTTTTGGACTTCATATCAACAATTGCATCATGTTAAAAGAAGTTAATGATGTTGGCATTGTGAATGGATGAGTTTAGGTTGGTTTGGTATTCAATGATGTGCAAGTGTGAGTGAATGATGAATGCCCATCACAAAAAATACTCACTTTACTCTATGTATCTGGGTACGATGACACACCAAACTAACCACGACGTATCTTGCATGCTTGGACAATGAAAGATGTCAACGGCCATCGGTGCTTGAACAATGCAATGCATTTAGTGTGGAATGAACCGAAACTCACTCAAACCATGAATATGTGGTTGGTCCTTTAAAGGGGTCCTTTTGGAATTGCGAGATGGCTATGGCTTGTTAAGATTCGCAATGTACCCTACCACCACGTGCAAAAGATACTCTACAAGTCAGTGGAACAAGACAATATCTAATGCTATCAATGTCAACAAAAATACTGGTTCACAAATGGGATGAATTTGTGAATGGAATGAATCATAAAAGATATATTGGGACTTTAGATCTGCAATGTTATCATGTCAAAAATAGGAAATCATGTCCACATTGGTAACGGATGAGTTATGGTTTGTGTTGTATGCAATGATGTGCAAGTGGACATGAATGTTAAATGTCTATCACAAAATAAAATCACGTTTCTCCATGTATCTAGGCACCACATTTTGGAAAACTAACCACGACATGACTTGCATGCCTAGGAAACAGAAGAGTTAAACAGCTATCAGTGCTTGAACAATGTAATGCATCTAGTTTGGAATGAACCAACACCCACTCAAACAACTACGACGTGGTTTTTTCTTCAATGGGTTCCCTTTTGGAACGGAAGGGTAGCTATAGCTAGTAGGGATCCCCAATGTATCCCAACACCACATGCAAGGAACCCTACACAAGTTACTAGAATAAGTCGATTTCTATTGCTATGGATTTTAACGACAATTGTGGTTCACAAATGAGATGCATGTATGCATAATTGAGCCTCCAAAGATATAATGGTCTATAGATTTGTAATCCCACATGTTTAAAGTATGCAATGACAGTGGCATTGTGAATAGATGAGCTGATGCTGGTGTTCTATCCAATAATGTGCAAGTGGGAGGAAATGATGGATTCCTATCATAAACTACAATTGCTTTTCTACTTGAATGTAGGCACCACGACAAACCAAACTGACCACAACCTATCCTACACTCCTAGAGGACGAAAGACGTCAACAGCCATCGGTGCTTGAACAATGCAATACATCTACAGTGGACTAAAACGACACCCACCCAATCCACAATGACGTGGTTGGTTCTGCAACGGGGTATCTTCTTGAACTGTAGTGTGGTTATGGCCAGTGAGGATTCCCTATGTACCCTAACACCACATGTTAAGGACTACATATTGGTCACTAGAACATGACGCCATCCATTGGTATGGATGTCAACGACAAAAGTGGTTCACATATGGGATGCAAGTTGTATGGAATGATTAACCAAAGATACCTTCAGTCCCAAGACACATAATGATAGCTTCATTGACACTTACACCCACACCAACATAGATTCCAAAACCAACACGACATCAAGAAAAAAATCAACATCGACTTACACAAGAAGATGACTAGCAACCTTGACTTCGACATTGCCGTGAATGTTGAAATCTAAACCTTTGCCTTTATTTCCCTCACCTCTACTTTCACCTTTACCACCATCCACCTCCACCTCCACCTCCTCCTCCACCCCTTGCCACCTGTCTCGACCTTCACCTCGACCCCCACCTCTACTTGACTTGTGCTATAACATCATTTACATCATGGAAGATAGTGTCACGTCACATGACACATGTATGTCTACATCTACATTTGCCTCCGCCACCCTCTACCTCCACCACCCTCCACCTCCACAGCCCTCATCCCCACAACCCTCCACCACCACCGCACTCCACTTTTACCATTCTCCACCTCCACCTCCAACACCACCACCAACCCCACCTCCATCTTCACTTTCAATAACTTGGACTACCACTTGTCTTTTAACACCATTTTTCCTGTGGCATGACATCATTCATTCAGAACACACATCATTGCTTTGCACCACATATCCACGTCCAC
>SZWC01011852.1:19707-20996 GCA_023375785.1 Penium margaritaceum
GAGAGATGAGACATGAGAGATGATAGATGAGAGATGAGAGATGAGTGGTGGGAGATGAAAGGTACATTATTAGAGATGAGAAATGTTGGATGTGAGATAAGAGATGAGAGATGAGAGATGAGAGATGAGACGTGAGAGATGAGAGATGAGGGATGAGAGACGAGGGATGAGAGATGATGGATGAAAAATACACCACCTCCATCTCCACATTCACTTTCATCCACCTCATCTTGATTCTCTCGTATATTTTTATCTCATCTCTCATCCCTTATCTCTCATCCTTCATCTCTCATCTGTCATCTCTTGTTTCTTATCCCTCATCTTTATGTCTCAGCTTTCATCTCTCATCTCTCATGTCTCATCTCTTATCTCTCTTCTCTCGTCTCTCATTTCTCATGCTCATCTCTCATCTCACATCTCTCATCTCTCATCCCATCTTTCATTTCTCATCCCTTATATCTCTTCTCTTGCCTCTCATCTCTCATCTGTCAGCTGTCATCTCTCAACTCTCATCTCTCATCTCTCATTCATCACCTCTCATCCCTCATCACTCATCTCTCATCTCTCATCTCTCAGCCCTCATGTCTCTTCTCTCTTCTCTCATATCTCATCTCTCATCTCTCATACCTAATCTCTCTCCTCTTGTCCCTCATATTTCATCTATCATATCTCATCTTTCTTCTCCCTTCTCTCTTCTCTCATCTCTCATAACTCACCTCTGTTCTCTTAACTCTCATCTCTCATTTCTCATTAATCACCTCGCATCTCTCATCACTCATTTCTCATCTCTCATGTCTCATCTCTCACCCCTCATCTCTCCTCTCACTTCTCTCATCTCTCATATCTCATCTCTCATCCATCATCTCTCTTCTCGTGAATCTCATCTCTTATCTCACATCTCTCATCTCTCATCTCCCAAATCTTATCTCTCATCTCTATTATTTCATCTCACACCTATCATCTCTCATCTCTCATCCCTCATCTCTCATCTCTTATCTCTCATCTCTCATCCCTCATCTCTCATCTCTCATCTCTCTTCTCTCTTCTATCTTTTCTTTTGTCCCATCTCTATTCTCTCATCTCTCAGCTCTCTTCTTTGTTCTCTCATCTCTCATCTCTTTTCTGTTGTCTGCCATCAATCCCCTGCCATCAATTGTCAATCGCCGGTCTTCAGTCATCGTTCTAAAGTTGTCAATCTTCAATCATCAGTTGTTACTCGTCTTTCTTTAGTTTTCCGTCATGAGTCATCAATTGTCACTCTTCACTCTTTAGTTTTCAGTCATTTGTCA
>SZWC01011852.1:24118-46360 GCA_023375785.1 Penium margaritaceum
ATATACATAGACATATACATATACATATACATATACATATTCATATACATGTACATGTACATCTACATATAGCAATACATGTACATATGCATATACTAATACATACAAATATACATACACATAAACGTATGCATCAACAAGTTTACATATGCATGACAATGTCTGAGTGATAATTTTGTCAAACACAGACACTACAAGATCACAGTAGATTGCCTTTAGGAATGTCAAGATGGAGTAATCCATCCCACGCATGGTTTCCAAAGGACTGGATTGCATTCGATGCATGGAGAGAATAAGTAGTTTGCCAAATCTCTATGCCTTGCAAACACCAAGAAAGGTTGAAATCTCAGGCATTCGTGATGAATTTTGGAACGGTGGAGGTGCGGCAGTATTGGAGATGGGGTAGATGGTCTCTCTTAGGCCAAGGGAGCGGTGAGAATTTCCTAGCATCTCTTCATGTACATAGTGTGCAATAGTAGTATTGTTGTGTGCAGGGAGAAACTTGGCGAGCATTGGATGGTCTTTTAAGGCAAGGTAATCATCACCCACTTCAGCACCAACGGCTGAGAAGCTCATGTATGAAGAATCGTGATGCTGAATGGGGGAAATGTTTAAGATCTACATGTCTTAACTAGTGAAGTCGACTTTTGATGAAGTCTTCTTGTAAACCGTTGGATACTCCTCTCATAGATGTTGGTTTTGAGCTACATGGTTGTGATGCGCGTAGTGTAAGTTCATTGTGCAAGGGCCGTTTGCGGGATGAAGACGTAATAGTCAAAGTCATTTAATTGATCAATTCATATTGGTGCAAGTTGTTTTCCAAACGAGATTGGGCAGGGTTGCTAAAGGAGGCAATGGAATCCACCAAGTCAACATATCGCCTTATGCCACCAGCAAGACCAGCTACGCGACTCTCATTGGCACAGTAGCAAGGAGCACAGGAGGAGTGGTGGAATACGATTTGCATGATGCACAAAGGACATGATCTTGTTTTCTCTCGGCCTCGAGCCACTAGGAGTGAGGGCAGTTGTCATTTATGCCCCTCGGATTGAGCCATTTGACCCACCTAGAGCTTTCCTCTATACCTTGTCATCAGGGACATGGACGTGGAGGCTTTGTGGGATGCTCCCTAGGGTTTAGCGAAGAGCGAGAGGATCTTTCCTATGACATGTTGCGTGATCTCGTCTTGGACACTTGAGGTGGTTCTTTGTGCTTGGTAGTGGTGGAGCAAGTAGTTCTAGCTAGAAGTTGCCAAGGATGCGGCTGCCTTCTTGAGATGGATTTTCCTGATATCATTACTTTAGGGGCATATTGAGGATTAAGGAAAGAGACCCATTACCATAAGGAAAGAATGTTTCAGGCTTGGAGGGAGGGTCTTGATGATCCAGGATAAGGAGAACATGAAGAAGGCATTGTTGCTGCTCTAGTTTGGGGTGGGGGTTTTGAGGCTGCAACTTTGCTTATGCGAGACGTGCTGGCTATCTGCAATGCACGTCCTTTGTATTGGCTTGGTCAATTGGATCTCTGTTACACCTTGAATTAGTTCGAACTCAATAGTCTATTTGAACAAATTTGTGACAAAGGTCTTGGATCTTGGATCCCCTTCCCACGTCAACCATATGCGTTTTTTAGGCAATTACAGTTCTAGAGAGAAAGCTCTTCACTAGCCTTTGAGTGTCAGTAAGGCATGCATCAAGGGGACCTGTTAGGACTCATTTGCTTTCATCAAGCCCTCTCACGCATTCTAGAGGCAGGAGTGACTAAGATGCTAAGTCAAGGCTGTCTAGATTATGGGCATGTTGGTGCCTTCCACAACTTCTCCACAATCTATACAAGATGAGATGCCCTTGACAAGTGCTTCCGTGCCATGTTGAAGACTGCAGGTAATGAGGGGTCAGAAACTGATCCAAGGAATTTTTGCTTGTGGCAAAGGATGTTGGGGGTCGTGAAAGAGGAGTAGGAAAGGATTGCTTCTAATGGACGTTGTGGTGCTCTTTGGTTGTCTAGTGGGGACTGAGATTATTTGGAGAGGATTGGGAGAGGAGTTTTTGCTAGAGTTGAATAAAAAGTCGTGATTGGAGGATCCTCAAGTAGAAATAACTATGCTCCACTTGTAGATTGTTCCTTGGTTTGACTTTTAGGTTTGGGCTCTTCTTACATATTTGGATTGAGTAAGGATATTGTGTGGATTTTACCGTGTAGTGTTCAAAGTTTTGTAGGGATCAATTGCAGTTGTGGAGGCTCGAGAAAGCTTTCATGTGTGAGCCCTTTAGGGTCTGGCAAGGATCAAGGTGTTGTTTGCATTTGATGAGGGGATGATGGGCCTCTTTTGAGCTTAGCCGTGTGCATCAGCGGTATTTTTCTTTTGTGTGGTGGAGCTTTTTGGCTGCCTTATCGATAAAGTCAAGAAAATGGAGCTATTGTTACCATTTAAGAAGGTGATAGTGGATGAGCTTTCAAATTTTATTGTGACCAAGCCCTTAATGTTTGAGACACTCAAACATTGATCAGGTTGAGGCTTGTATGAGAAGCTGATTTTCTCTATCTTTAAACTCTAGCAATTGCACTGGTTTGAGAAATGGAAGGTGTGGGCGGTGTCATGTTCCCATAAACCTATGATAAGATGGCACACAGGTTTTGAAAAGTGGGGTTGAGGGGTACGGCCCCTAGCTATAGGGGATTCGCATTGTCATGAGGGATTGAGTGTATTTCACTCTGGCGTTTTGTAGTCTCTTGCTCATCTCTGGCTTGGGTATGTAACACATCATGGTTGCCATGGCCTTCAGAATACAGAAATGAAAGGGCAGTCATGGTTGAGGTCCATTTGTGATGAGATAGTGAAAATGTGTTCCATGCATTTGTTTGGCATGATGGTGGAGGCGGAGAATCTGCTACCGACGAGGCCTTGGTTGGACATTCTTGTCTTTGACTATGCAAAGGTTAGGACATGGGTGGTTGTTTTCACCACACTGGACACGCAATAAAACAAGGTGAGGGGTGTGGGTAAGTCTATGGAAAGGTGGTTGGCGCTTACAACGACTCTTTTTGCGCACACGCTCTTCAGTACTGGGATCTGTTTGTAGTGTACAGTGATCCACATGTTTGTTCAGTGGGGAGGTGGTTCGGACTTGTCTCTTGGGACTGATTCTACCATCTTATTAAGGCCATGGCCACTTGGCTTTCTTGCTATGTCGCATTTTCTTTACACCAATCCTTTGGAGGGGGAGGAATGTCTAATGACATTTTGATTCTTGCACACCAAAAAAAGTAGGAGTGCGCTTGGTAGTCATTCGTGTTTATGTTTCTCCAGAATGATTGATTTTTAGGTTTTAAGTCTACTTTCATGGTTGAGATATTCATGTTGGAATGTGAGAACAAGTTTTTATGTGTTTAAAGAATAAAATTTCAAAACATACATTTCAAAGGATTAATGCCTCGCTCTATGTAACATGAGACATATGTTTTGTGCGACCCCAGCCAACCAAGATGGCGAGTAGTTGCTGTTCATCACTAAAGTCATCATGGGCAAGCGCATTTACTTGTTTATGCGATTTTTAACGTCATGGGGCAACTCGTTCTTACCCATGCCATAAAAGGCATCTTATTGATTCTTGCTTGGCTTCAATGGGAGGATGAATGCACAATTAAAGCATGTTTAGAGAGTTGTTGGACTGTTTGAGGATTTTTGCTCTAATGCACCTGCTCCTTGTTTTTATGCCATAAACTTTCATTCTTATTCTAGCATTGTTCTAATGTCTTGGGCAGAAGTGGCCGCTTGACCTGGCCATTGCCCAGTCCAGCTTTCATGTGTAACAACTTCCTCACCTTCCATATGTAATAGCTTCCTCACCTTGTGCCTTGGGTGAAGCTTAAAATTCTATAGGGGCGTACGCAAGAAAGCTTGCTTTGCTCTATTCATCCCCTTTAACCATATCCTTAGTTTGAAAAGAACAAGAAGTGTTGACAATGTCTTTCTATCAAGGAAAAAAGTGGAAAGGTATACACTCTATGTTTAATTGATGATGGTTTGTCTGTTAGCAAAATCACGCAAGTGAGGGCATGGTGAGTGAGAGTTGACAAAGACGTGCCTTTTGACATGCTTGTGGGATTGCCTAAGAAGACTAGGGGATGTTGAGATGGACCAAGGAAACTTTGGGCAGCCTTTATTGGAGATTTAATGTGCTGCTCAAGTAAACAAGGACAATGTTTTCACAGTCCAAGATCGTGCACACGTTGGTGCAAATAAAGAATTAAATGCTTCAATTCTAGAATGGGTTTCACAGTTTTGAAAGATACACAACCTGAGCATTGTAGGCTAGAATTAGGGCGTACTAGTTCCACAGAAGGAATTTTGTTGGAAATTTCGAGCATTGACAAGCACGTGTAAATCGTGTTAGGGGGATTCAGACCCCCAATAGTTTGACTACTTTGAGAACGTTTTGCTTTGAGTCAATTGGTCGGCAGTAGAGCATTAAGCTCATAAGGATGAAGGCGAGGGGGATACCATGGGACAAGCTCCTAGGAATTGACAAAGTCAATGGGACATTACTTGTACTAAAAGGTACTCATGTATTTTAGAACATATCAACGGGGGGCTTTTATTTGTATAGCGGTGATACGGTTCCTATTGCGGACCTAGAAAAGGAGAAGGATGGGTAGAAAATGCAAACAGGTTAGTGAAGCAGTAATGCAGGGGGCGTTTTGCAGAGCCCCATGCTTGAGGTTACCTTGATGAGCTGTCATCACTTGAGCCACACGAGTGGGAATGGAAAGTTTTTTACCTTAACCTTCATATGGAAATGTGGCTGGGATGATGCACACACTTGTAGCGAATGCGAAAGGAAAGTGTATTGGTGTGGGTGGGGTGCGTACGATTCGTTATCTTTGTGGACTTGATGGGGTTGTTGAGGTATAAGGCGTTGGTAGTGCGGGTGGTGTGAGAGGTGTGGGTAGCTAGGGAGATGTGGGTGGGTATGGATGGGGTGTCGGGGAGGGTGGGGTATGTGGTGTGGACGGGGTGGACGGGTTGGGTGCTGTCGAAAGTATGGAAGGGGCTTCTGAGGTGGATGGTTTGGGTGGTGTGCTTGAATTTGGTGTTGTGGGTGGTGTGGATCAATTGAAAGGGGCTACCACGGTGGGTGGGTCACGTGGGGTGTGTTATGTGGGTTGTTAGGGTGATGTGGGAGGTATGGGAGGGGCTGTTGGGGTGTGGGGGGTGGGTGGTGTGGGTGCTGTGGGTTCTGTGGAAGGTATGGGACGGGCTACAAGTTTGTCGCGTTGGGTGATGTTGGTGGTGTGCACTTATGATCAATAAAATTCTTAATGAACACTATTTTTTGAGTCAAAATGCTAAGTCAAAATCATACGAATATTCATGGAACCTTCTTGAATGATAAGTGTTCACTTCATTACACTTGCAATGTTTTGATTTGACCATATTCTGTTGAATATGATTGAAACACATGGTGAAATACGAGATGAATCATTTTGCCTTGTCATCTTTGTAACAATGTAGGATACTTATTCTTATCCACTAATCTTTGTCTCTCCATCAGGTCAATCATTTTTTTAAACCGAGGGGGTCTTTAATGAGTAACAAACTTTCCCCTAATTTCACCTAGATTGTGTTTTTTCCCTTTTTTTTCCTTGCCTGTGCTCTTCCTAAGCCCTTTGATAGTGGCACCCATCTAGTTCTTTTCTGTTGTATAGGGGATTTTTGAAACACGTGCTCAACCTTCTCGTAAAAGAAACATTAGAATAGTCATATCACCATCAAAAACATCGTCGAATTACACCCAAGGTTGTGCACTTTTTTCATTTTTTGCTTGCTAGAGTTCCTAAATCGTTCTTTTATAGCATGTTTGAACTGGTTCATTGCTAGCTTATGGGGAATCTCTCATCATCCATTTAAACCATTTATGAACTAGATACTGAAGAAGCTAGAAACCCTGCCTTCAAACATCATTTGCAAAAATGAAGGAAGTTGCAAGATGTACACTAGTGTACATCTTGTAACTTCCACCACATACACACCCTCATACACTTTCCCCATACACTTGATTTGGGGCAGATGGTCCAGCAGAAGTAGAAGCATTTGTGTCTCCACCCTTAAACAAATAGGAAATTGTACGAAGTGAGTGTATGAGATAATGTACAAGGGAGGGTTTCTAAAAAAGAAACTGATGTACTCTCGTAAGAGATTTTTGAGGAAATTTCAAGATGTAGACTAGTGTACATTTCTTCAATCCCATCGCATACACCCCCTCATACACTCACCTCTTTCACCTGGGGAGAGCAACAAGTGCTGCTAAAGGACCCATCTCTCACCTTCTCTAAAAATACGAAGTTTATGAGGTAAGTGTATGAGATGGTGTGTTTGGCGGGTATTACAAAAGACCCTTGTTTAGTGTCATGAGAGGTTTTCTTGGAATTTGTAACATGAAAACTATTGTACGTTAGGTGATTTCAAAGAAATTTAGTCTTTCGTATCTTTACCTTGTGTATTTCTAAGGTGAGATGGGGAAAAGAATTTTCAAAGGACTAGTGCTCCCACTACCCCATCACCAAACAGTAAAACATTATATGAAACGAGTGTACAACATACTTTATGTTGGATGATTAAAAAAATGAAAACTAGTGTAGTCACGTTAAACACTTTTCAAGAACTTGTGAGACATACATTAGTGTACGTTTTGTGCCTTCCACCATGTACATTCCCATGTACAATCTTCTTAGATCCTCAGGGGTGGGGGCCAGAGTGTACTCAACCAAGTGATTTGCATATGTGCCAAAGTTTCTTGTGTTTTTGTAAAAGGGTACGTTTCATCCGCCAAAGAGTTTGTATCAAATATATGAATGTTTTTTTAAAACATGTAATTAAACTAGTTTGTTCAAAGAAAGTCTTAGAAGACTTACAATAGTCTTATCATAACATATACCCTAAAATCCTTGTAACATTCTAGGAAGCTACCTTTCTATGTAGGGACCTATACACCATGTAGCTATGTATAAAATGTCTATTAACAATCAAACCAAGTGGGATGGGTGGTGTGGTTGGGGTTAGAGAGGCTCTTGTGGTGGATTGGACAGATGGTGTGGATGTTGTGGGTGGTGCGGGTGGTGTGGGAGGTATGGGAAAGGCTACGGTGATGGATAGGATGGGTGGTGTGGGTAGGGTGGGTGGTTTTGATGGGGTGGGAGTGGTTGGGATGGTTGGTGTGGGTATTGTGGGTCGTGTGGGTGAGGTTAGAGAATTTTTGGAGACGGGTGGAGTGGTTGGGATGGATGGTGTGGGTGGTGTGGGTGGTGTAGGAGGTATGGGAGTGGATGCCGAGGTGGTTGTGATGGGTGGTGTGCGTGGGGTGGGTGGTGCCAGTAGTGTGGGTGGGATGGGAGGGGTTGCTAGGGTGTATGGGATGGGTGTGGTTGGTGGCTTGGGTGGTGTGGGTTTTGTTGGAGTTATGGAAGGGGTTTCCAAGGTGGATGGTGTGGGTGGTGCTCGTGGGGGGGTCACAGGTGTGACAAGTGTGAATTGTGATGTTGCTGTAAGATTCAACCTTCACGTTTTTTAATGCTTTTGTTTAGGTCATGGGATGTACCCTTGGCCGGAGGCGCTGTGGCCTAAGTGTTGGACATAGCTTGGCCCAAACCATGTTGAAGCTGGCCAGGTTACTAAAGCCTATGCATGGCACCAATTACTCAATGTGTAAGTGAAATGTCCGTGAAATTGTCACTGGAATGAATGTCATAAGAACGCGTAAGTTATGTTCCACATTAGCAAGGATCTGCATAGAACTGAGTAGTGTTTTAACGTTTGCACTTAGAAGGCTTAGGCTTGGTAAGGGTGAGCTAAATTGTTTTCCAAGTACATGTATTTGTTTTACTTCTGCCCATTGCATAGCCATGCTTGATGAATAGTGTTGATGTGGTTTGTGTGTCGGTGTAATGGGAAAATTGGATGATAGCATCTACGACAACGGTTTGATATTCCCCTTCATCAGTGGATTTCTAGTCTCCTTATTCAAAACCATATTTGCATTCGTTCATGAGAATTTCAAATCATATGATGGTGAGTAAACGGGTACAATTGTATCAAAAGAGGTTTTAAAAGTATATTTTTTCTTCCAATACTATTTCCAATATGCAACAAACTAAACTTTTTTCTAATGCCAAGGGAGATAAACGTTGTAAAATTCCTTATGAAGCATGTAATATTTATCATTTACATTCAAGAAAAATATAATGCTAATGAATGAAGAATGAAGAATGAAATATCGTACATGATTTCAAATTAGATTTGAGACTAGTAATTAGCAATAAAATATTGTTTTAAGTTGTAAGACGTTGTTTTTTTAATCACATATGTTTTTATACATGGATAAAATTATATTTTGGGTTCATTTTTAGCAAAGAATAAGGTAAGAAAACAATTCAAAACCATTTTTTGAGGATGCAAATGTTTTCATTTTGCATAGAAATAAAAACATTATGTAATAAATTCTGGATAGTATTGAAAGTTAATGAATATATTTTTACGGAATATGAATGTGAGATACTCCAAATTATTTCGATTCATCATGAAAACATTGCGCATGAACTAGAATGTTTATTTTCGGTTTTGAAAACCATTGATTATTTAATTTTACCTTGAATGTAATTTTGTTTGTTACATGCCGTATTGTGTAAAAAGGGGTCAAAAGTTTTTTTTAAAAACTGAATAGACGTTTTAGATGTAAAAGTAAATAATTCCTGATCATTTATAAGATTAATTCTGATTCAAATATATAAAAGGAATAGTACGTTCAATTTTGATGACATATTTGACGTGAAAACTGAATCAAATAAGTGGTTATGTGTGAAAAGAGGTGATTAGGATTCATATTTAGCATGAATGATTTTTAATCATTTTCTTTAATTATATAGGAATTATTTGTGTTTAAAAAATAATCTATCAAGAAAGATATAATTTATTTGTGCAAGAATAGATTGATTATTTGTACATCATTGGTGACAAAGGGAGTAGGTGCTTGCATATTGGGGATATCCATTGCAAATAAGCTCCTTGAGCTGAAAATTAGGAATAATAAGTTAAGTTGATTCACCTAAGGCAATAAAATATTAAACCCATCGCTAAAGAAGAAGTTAACCCTTCCTTTAATTGGTGAAAATGCATTTTCCATTTTGTTCCTTTCATTATGCTTAGCCTTAATGGATTCTTTTAGTGTTTACACTTGGAAGATGTCATAGTTGGGCGTACAAAAGAAGAAAGCATGTTAGGTCTGAAATATAGGACAATCTATAAATAAGCTATGCGCATGAGTGAATTACATAATGGAAGTTTTCTTGAACACTACATGCAAGAAGAAAATCTGGTTAGCCTGTGTAGCCCTTTTCGTCACATAGTCAAGATACATTTCATTTTGCAAACGATTGCGCAGGGCCCTTGTGTCCACAATTCCTTGAGCATCATCAAGCTGCTCATCTTCTACTAGTAGCCAATCTCTCACAACATCAATATTCAATCTGAGTTCATCCATGTTTTTAAGTTCTATGACATCTGTTTTTATGAACATAATGCATATCACATAACAAGAAATGACATTGTTTGTTTGTGCATCAGATGAGAACCTCTCCATGTTAGCAAGAATCTTGAGCTTTTCATGAAATTGATGAATGAAAGGCTTCACAATCATGCAGAAGGAAGAGTGACACATATTAAAGAACATTGCTGGTGTCTCGGGCTCCTTTGCCACGCCCTTCACTAGGTCTTCCCTTAAATGGTTTTAGTAGGTGTAATGATAGGGCATTTCTTGGATCACTTTGAAAGTCCTTGCCCTTTGGTACATGAAACCCTTCTACACACATGTGTTTGTACACTCAAAAGTCATTTGTTCTTCCCTACTTTCTTGCATGAACCCATGCACTGGTCTCATTGAAGTTAACCACAATAAAGAAAGTTTATGTATTTTTTCCCCTAGGATTAGAGTACGACCCTCGTTGATCAATTGGCAACCACGCGAAGATGTGGGTACCACCAATCACACCAATGTAGTTCTTAAAATATGGCATGAAGCGTTTCCTCCATGTGATTTTGTCAAGACATCCTTACCTTCAAAATTTGTATCACTATCAGTTTAGTCAGTACACCTCATCACCCAACCAAAATTCAAGACCACGACTTTTTTTGAATTTTAGAACGTTTCTAGTACATGCCTCATCCATGCCATGTGGCAGAGGAACATTGCCATAGATTGTTCAACATAGACATGGAGTGTTGGTTGTCATATTGGTACTTGGTAGACACAGACCAGGTTTTCTAAGCGCCACAGATCAAGTCTGAGTATGTTGTACACCCGCATCGCATTGGCCTATTGTGATAGAAGCTCCTCCACAGACTCATATCCCTTTTCGGGAATGTAGGATAAGGAATTTTAATGTAAGGCAATTTGCCAAAGATGCATATGAATATGCATCCATGCTAAAAACGCTGCCCGTGCCTCTTGTGCTCAGCAATAGGATCACCTTGTTTGGCGCAAAGAGTGGAAGTGGTGAGTGTGAAAATCGTTGGTGGATTAGCATGCTATAACGGGTCGTGTTTCCAGCTCCTGCTTTGAAGTCGTCGTCAGAGTTCGCAGAATGGCGTTCTCAGTCCGCGTCAGGGGTTTACCCCCTTCGCAAGACTGAGGGGCAATAGTCATCAATGACCCAGAGCAAGGAGACTCAAATATAACGAGTCATCGGAGGCCCATTTCCGTTCTTAACCAAACCCCTGGTTTTGGGACCCAAACCGGGGGTTTTTACCTTGAACTCGTGTGTTTGCATGAGTTAATTTGTTTGTTTCATGTTGAAGTTTGTCGTAAACAAACTTTGATATACGTTTTGTCTTCTTGGCGCAAAATCGTCGCGTGCGAGGCACGCTGGCAATTTCACGCCAGTCATTTTGACCTCACCCTTGCTCCCCCTATCCCTCGTCCTCTCTTGCTCATTTGCAAGGAGGGCGAGGGGGGGTGAGGGCACAAGGCCATGAGGCCTCGCCCTCGAGGCCCTCGTGGCCCCTCAACCCCCGATCGGGCTGAGGCCACGATCGGCGGCTGGCGGCTGGCCGGCCGGTGGCCGGCCGGTTGCTTGGCCGGCCGCCGGCCGTCCAGCCGGCCAGCAGCGAGCTAGCCGACGGCCAGCAAATTTCTGGCCGCCGACCAGCCCTCGCTGACGCAAGGGGTGATGCGCAACCACCCCTCGCTTCAGCGAGGAGGGAGGGACAAACCGGCCCTCCCGCTACATTCCTCCCCACTTATTATGAACCGTCCCGGTTCATGAACAACAAGTAGGATTGTCAGTCAGTGAGTCATCAACACCGTGAAAGAAAATAAATAAACTCAATCACCAGCTAAACATGAACACGTGCATTGTACTTAGACCTAAGCTGCAGCTTGTAGGTCAGCACGTCTAGCGGCCTCCCCCCTTTAGGTTGGAGTGTCCGCGCGACAACCATGTTGGGCGTCCCCAACCTCCTATGGTCGTTGTCCATGAATGCTGCCCTGTGGGAGTGTTGTTCACTTTTTCCGCGTTCAGGTGGTACCTCCTGCCACGCGTTGATCTGTGCGAGCTGCAAGCTCGCTCCAGTACTTGTGGACCACCCCTGTGGGCAACCGAGATTCGGGCTCCCATGAATTATGTTCAGGTCCACAACCGGCCCAATTAACAAGGTACTCCCTGACAACGCGCGACCGAAGAGTACGCTCTCGGTGCTGGAGTAGGCGAAGGACCTCGTATTGGCCGTCGGCAGCCAAGATTGCTGGTGGTGGCTGAACGGTTCCTTCTGCCGTGTATGGAGCCAGCAGGTTCACATGAAACACGTCATGTATCTTCATACTCGGCGGAAGTAGTAATCGGTATGCCACTGGCCCGATGCATGCCACAATGGGAAACGGCCCAATCCACCTCGGTAGACATTTTCTTTCCCCTGGCGACTTCAACCAAAGGTTTTTAGTGCTAAGCAGCACTTTGTCACTGATTTCAAACGAGACCTCCCCACGACCTTTGTCGGCATATGCCTTTTGTCGCTGCCGAGCTGCTTAAAGGTGACCCTTTGCCTCCTGTAACAAGGAGTCGATGTGCTTGCTAAAGGCTTGAGTGAAAGGAACCTGCCCTCTGGTACTCCCACTCTTCACCAATGAAGAGGGTACCACTGGATGCCGACCACTGTTCAACACGAACAGTGTGAACTGTGTGGACTCGTTCACCGAGTTGTTAACCGCAAATTCTGTCGGTGCTAGGAATTCGTCCCAATCATGCATGGCAGGGTCCACGTACATGCAGAGCATTTGCTTTAGAGCGCGATTCATGCGCTCTGTTTGTCCATCAGTTTGTGGATGAAATGCTGTCGACATTTGCCATTCACTGCCAAAGTATTCGTGCATCTTTTGCCAGAACTTACTAGCAAATTTGCAATCTCGATCGGAGATAATGCGCAACGGCAAGCCGTGGTACTTTACGACATCCTCAAAGAAGAGACGAGCGGTCTCCTCTGCGTTCACGTCAGTGGTTGTAAGAATGAATTGTGTCATCTTCGTCAAAATATCCACAACCACTAGTATTGCATCATGGCCACGGGCAGTGTCCGGAAGACCAGTAATGAAGTCCATGCTGACGCACTCCCATGGAGTCGTAGGAATCAGAAGTTGTTGGAGGAGACCAGCAGGCTTCTTGTTACTAGCCTTATTTTGAAGACATGGATCGCATGTCTTGCAATACTTACGGACATCAACATTACACCCTGGCCACCAATAGTGGTCCGAGAGTGCCTGTCCGGTCTTTCGGGGTCCCACATGACAAGAAACCGGCGGGTCATGGAACTGGGAGATAACCTTTGCTCGCAGGTCGCCCGAGTTTGGCACAACAACTTGTTCTCCGTGCCAGAAGATTCCTGCGGCCTCCAACAAACCGTACTTGTCCAGATTTCGGGAGTCTTGAAACCAAGAATCCACACAGTATCCCATCCGGATCCTGTTTACAAAACTGTTGTTATGGATAATCTCTCGTGGTGGTTGCCGCAGAGGTGCATGGGGATTTGGTGGTTGTACTGTTGCTGATGCAATGGCCATGAAACACCCACTGACTTCAGTGGTTGCTTTAACTTCCACAAGCTGTCGGCTGAGTGGATCAGCCACATTGATGCATCCTGGCTGATATTCCCATGTGAACGAGAATCGACTCAGGTATTCACTCCAACGCGCCTGTAGTCTTGACAGGTTAGGTTGCGTTTGGAAAAACACCAATGGATTATGGTCGGTCACGACCGTCACACCCCCTTCAGCACCCTCGAGGTAGCAACGCCACATTTTTTTGTGTATGAGATTCCGGCTCTCATACGCAACTAGGTGACCGTTCTGCATGAGGACGGCTCCGAGTCCTACTACTGACGCATCACATGGAACCTCCCACGGTTGCAATGGATCCGGAAGAGCTAGGATGGGCGCCGTGGATAGGAGCTCTTTGACCTTGAGAAAAGCGTTCTCGCAATTAGATGTCCATTCCCAACGCACGTCTTTTCGCGTGAGCTTGGTTAGCGGTGCTACCAGGGTCGAATACCCTTTCATAAACTGTCAAAAGTAGTTTGCAAGGCCGAGGAAAGACCGTATCTGCCCAACATTCTCGGGACGTGGCCAGTCCACAACAGCTTGGACCTTTCGTGGATTGACACGGATGCCGTCCTTGCCGACGATGTGTCCAAGGTATTCGAGTTTATCTTGTGCAAACTTGCACTTGCTCACTTTCGCATAGAACTTATGTTCCCAAAGGATTGCGAGAACTTCGCGCAGATGTTCTATGTGCTCTTCCATTGATTTGGAGAAAACCAGGATGTTATCCAGGTAAACCAAGACAAACTGTCCCAGTTGCTTGGCGAACATTTGGTTTATTTCTCCTTGGAAGCCCGAAGCATAACACTCAGAAATAATAGTGTCCCATGTGCGTTCAGAACGCGGTTTTGGGCACATCATCTCCCGTGATGCGGATTTGATGGTACACTTGAGAAAACTCCAAGGACAAAAATACATTTGCGCCTTGGAGTTGGTCAAAAAGGTCCTCAATCCGTGGTAAGGGGAATCGATTTTTACCCGTCAGCTTGTTCAACACCCGGTAATCCATGCACATGTGTAAACCACCGTCCTTTTTGTTCACAAAAAGGATCGGCGCACCGTACGGCAAGCTACTGGGCTCGATCCACCCTTTTGCAAGGTATTCTTTGATTTTACATTCGGCCTCTCGCATTTCTGCTAGACTAAGGTGATACATGGGTCTGAACGGAGAAGTCGCCTCCGGGTGCAGCATTATCGCGTGGCCCATGTGTCTTTCTGGTGGAAGCCCAGCCTGCGGGTCTTGGAACACATCCGAGAACTCCGCCAATAGAGATCTGATCTCTTGTGGCGTGTCTTCCGTCACGTCGTCCTCCACTTTCTGCAGCTGAGCCAAGACGTATCGACTACCTTGTCGAATACGTCTCTTGACCTGCATTGCAGACAAGGAACCATGGACTTTGAGTCGGGTTGGTGATGATTCCGTACTCGGAATCAATGTGAAGTGGCGTTGTCCTTTTCGGAGGATCAAACGCTTTGATTCAAAGCACATTAGAGCCTTGTTGTCATGGAGCTAGGGATTGCCTAGCACCACGTCAAACGGGTCAAGAAGGTTGAGTACCTTCAACGTGACACTCTGTGTATACCCTTGAATACAAGTTTTTGCTTTACAAGTACTGATCACGGGTACCGTACGGTTGTCACTGACAACAACTACGCCATTCGATGGCTTGTACTTCAAGCCAGCTTGTTGGGTAAAGCCAAGGCTAACAAAAGAGTCATCCCCTCCAGTGTTAGCCAATACGTTCACGGGAGCACCAGCTAGGTGTCCATTGAACTACATCGTCATGTTGCCCCCACTCTTCCGTGTGAACAGACTCGACGACGGTAAGCCGAGTTTGTGATAAACACGGAATCTATACGACGGGCGTCGCAACTCCCATGATTCACCCACTCGAGTCCACATCTTGTGGGCACGTGTGAATTCGGCTAGCACCTTCCAGTCTTTAAATTTGACTGGGTCGAAATCGTCGACTAAGGGTACTGCAAACGTGATTGAACTCATTGCTTTAAGGGCATTTGCTTCAATCACTATGTCACACAACTCTTGCACAGTGGTCGGTGTCGCCACCACTAAGCATGTACGATCATGCATCTTGTCCGGGGATGCAAGGTTTAGTGGGCAATGTCGGTCAGCAAGTGTAGAATGCGGTTCAACAAGAGGAGAAAAGACAATAGAGAAATTTGAACTCGTCAAAAACTCAAATTGTTTAACATCCTAATCTGAAAACATGAACCCACACTCGTGATCCAGTTTTACCCCTGAGTGGTCCCCACTGACGTCACTCAGGGGTGGGGAAAACCCGCCCCACGGCCCTGTCCGTTACCATAGACGGGCCCATTGCCGCGACCGCAACCCTGTCCACGACCCTGTTCGCAGCCTCTTGCTGCACCATCTCCACAAGGTGCTACTGCTGCAGCTAACGCCGAGGCCTCTTGTCCAGCCCCAGCAACTTGAGGGCACTGAGCCCTAAAGTGGCCCGGTTGCATACAGTTGTGGCAGAGTCCTTCGCGGAAGGATGTGTTGCGACGCTCACACGCTGCCTGCAGCTCGTCATTCTTGCGGCTGCGCTTGTTGTTGGGGCCCTTGTATCCACCAGCCTTCTTGGTTGGAGGGTTTGCAGGCTGCTTGCCCTTGGCCCCGCCTCGCTGTCCAGCTGACCCACCAACCCCTACAGCGTCCATGCGCATGTTGCGGCCTTGCTGTGCACATGCGTTAGGCCGTGCATAAGAGTAGTACTTTGGGTTCGCCGAATACACTTTGCTCATGTAGTCGCGTAACGCCCTCCAGCATGTCCAAGCTTGGCCAGTGGCTGTCGTGGTGGTCTTGTCCTTCAGCTTCTTGCTGGTGAGACCATCACGCAAGTACTCCAACAGCATGCACTCCGGGTACTTGAAGGTCTGAGTCCCATCGCCCTCAATGAAGCTTTCGGCTTCTTCCACGAGTGCGGCGAACTTGCTCAAGTTGGATTCGAGCGAGCTTCCCAGCTGCCTAAAGTCCTTGATCTTGTGGAAGGCGCGCTGCGCCTCCTCACATTGGGTGCACTTCTTGTGCATGATCGCGCAGAAGGCCTCACACAACATGGGATGCCACTGAAGGTGAGGCTACTGCGTAGTCCACTCCTTGACCACATACTGGAAGATTTTGTCTTCAAGTCGCGTTGTGGCAAGGTCGCCCCACTGGCCAAGTGGAGCCTTGTGGACACGTAGGACGTGCTCCATGCGGTGCAGCCAGTTGGTCAGCTTCACGCCCTTTCGGAAGATCTCCACACTGTGGAGGAAGGACTTGTTCATGACCGGCCTCGAAGTCGTCGAGGTAGGCAAGTCGTCGCTGCCACCGGCAATGGCATCCGCAGCCACGGCACGTTGCGCTTGCTGCTGCATCCGCACATGGGTCACGCTCTGCAATGCCTTGTCAAGGTCGTTGTATCAGCGGCTTGCCTCATGGGCGGCCAAGCACTGCACCTGGCGATTACGGTCAAGGTCCGTGATGCTCTGCCCGACGTGGGCTAGCAGGTTTAAGAACGTGAACTTGAGCTCTGATGTCGTCAGAGCATCGGCGATAGACTCCAGGGCCTCGCGTTTTTCGTGCACCCTTACCCACTACAAGAGGGTACGGTTCACGTACACGCCTCCAAGGAGTCCACTTTTTGGAGGAGACTGCCATCGGCGACGACGCTCGAGTGGGCGCTGCCTTGCCCCATTGCGGCCCCATGGTAGAAAGGAGGTTCCTCCCCCAGTCCTCCGAGTGGTGGCGTATCTCCACCATCGGTGGTGATCTTTAGTCAGCCTGCGGCCTCGGCAGCAAATTTTGCGAGCCTACAACGGTCATCGCGAATTGCCTTCGAGGTGACGTCGTGCGGCTCGTTCTCGTGGGAACTTCCCGTGTGGCTGCTTTCAACACCATTGCTGCTCTCAGCAGATTCGCCGCCGTCGGCAGCTTCAGGCGATGCGGTGCGCGTCTTGCCCTTCTCGAGCAATCGGCTCGAGTTTGTCGCACGACGATGGCGATGGTCGCGATCCTCGTCACCTTCGCCATCGTCGACGTTGTGCTCTTCGTCGGGGTATCCCCCCAGGAGATCATCCTCCATGGCATCATCCGTCGCGTGGGGGTTGCCCACGTGCGTGTCGACGTGCTCGTCAAGCACCCTTTTGGCCTCCGTACGCTACTTGGTATCGCCAAGGTTGGCGTCGGTTGCCTTCGGCGGTAGGGTTGCCCTTGGTGGTACGGTTGCCTTTGGGTTGGCAACCATGCTTGCGGCGGTGGCTCCCAAAACTTGGAGTTTGCCGAGAGCTCGTGGTGAGGCCGTCACCACCTTGCCCTTGTTGGTCCTAGACGGTCCGGCACTTGCCATGTTGTCGCTCTTGCAACTAGCATGTGAAGACCGTTGTGAGGATCACCCCACAACTTTGAGGAGGAATCGCCTCTTAAAGTCACGCTCTTACGATCGGTGAG
This sequence comes from Penium margaritaceum, assembly GCA_023375785.1. Taxonomy (NCBI): domain Eukaryota; kingdom Viridiplantae; phylum Streptophyta; class Zygnematophyceae; order Desmidiales; family Peniaceae; genus Penium; species Penium margaritaceum. The sequence goes on from SZWC01011852.1 coordinate 41,711, forward strand.
GCAATTATAAACTTAATTTTTACTTTCCTAGGCCGCCACGTCGGCACAAGGGCGTGGATTTTGGAACTAGTCTTCTTAAGCCGTGACTCACGGCGATTGGCAAGGATTAGTACCTAGGAAAACAGAAAGTTATAATACAAGGAATTGACAAGAGGTGTGAGTACCGCTCACAAAGCTAGGACAAAGAATGGAAGAGGAATTACACAATTCCTAGCAACTTCTCCAATCCTTCTTCTAACTTCTTGTCTTCTTCCTGTGTTCTTGTCTTCCTTGGCCTCCTCTTGAGTCTTCTTTGAGCCCCTTTGCGGCGTCCTCCTTGAGCCGGCGACGTTGGGGGAGCCGCCAAAAGTCCCCAAGGTGTCACCCTCCTTCTTTTCAGGGTGCTCTCAGGTCGTGAGAGTCCCTTATCTTGGGGAGGGGCGCTGTCCCAATTTTTGATGAAAGGGTTTTGAAGGAACCTTGAAGATGGAGAGGATTTTGTGGTTTTTGAGGGTGGGGACTCCCCACCCCGCCCCACAAAAATCTTCCTAGCCCTTTGGAAGTGAGGAGAGGCTGGAAAGAAGAGTCTCCACGAAGTAGAGCTTTTTTCAAGCTCTTTAACGCACTTTATGGCGCTTCAATCCGTGAAGTGTAGATGCCGTAGTCCGTTTTGGCGTTTTTTATGCTGCTTGTAGTTGTCAGCGGCATTTTATCAGTGTCGTAGCCACCGTTTCCTTCGAACCCTTGGTCGCGAGGGTCGTCTGGCTCTGAGAACCACTGTAACGGGTCGTGTCTCCAGCTCCTCCTCTGAAGTCTTCGTCGGAGTTCGCAAAATGGCGTTCTCAGACCGCGTCAGGGGTTTACTCCCTTCGCCAGACTGAGGGGCAATCGTCATCAACGACCCAGAGCAGGGAGACTCAAATGTTTCGAGTCTCCGGAGGCCCATTTCTGTTTTTAACCAAACCCCTGGTTTTGGGACCCAAACCGGGGGTTTTTACCTCGAAATCGTGTGTTCGCACGAGTTATTTGGTTTGTTTTATGTCAAAGTTCGTCTTAAACAAACTTCGATATACGTTTTGTTGTCCTGGCGCGAAATCGTCGCGTGCGAGGCACGCTGGCGATTTCGCACCAGTTATTTTGACCTCACCCTCGCTCCCCCTATCCCTCGTCCTCTTTTGCTCGTTTGCAAGGAGGGCGAGGGGGGGCGAGGGCACGAGGCCACGAGGCCTCACCCTCGAGGCCCTCGTGGCCCCTCAGCCGCCGATCGGGCTGAGGCCGCGATCAGCGGCTGGCGGCTAGCCGGCCGACAGCGAGCTGGCTGACGGCCAGCGAATTGCTGGCCGCCGGCCAGCCCTCGCTGACGCGAGGGGTGGTGCGCAACCACCCCTCGCTTCAGCGTGAAGGGAGGGCCGAACCGACCCTCCCGCTACACATGCATAAAGAAAGAGTGAATAGAAGTCTACTATGTAAAATAGTTGGCTCCATTGGGATGTCTTTTTCTTGTTTTGAGCACAGTTTTCATCATTGTGGTTGGAATTTGCAATTGCAACCATGCGGAAAGAGGCACATTTGTCAAAAGCCTCCGATGTCATTTGGTTAGATGGTTGATTTTTGCGAGCCACCGACAACACCGAGTACCAAGAAGACCCTTGACATTGCTAGTGACAGATTTAAATCTAGGCATTGCACTTGTTTTCCCTTGTGAACTTGACATTCTTCTTATCTTCAATATTTGGAATTTAATGGTACATGTTATCCTATAATCTTGGGTACTCTACAGCACGTTGAGGCCTTCTCTAGGGAGATGACAAAAGGGGGGGGGGGGGGAGAGGGGACTGTACTACAAACGAATGATTTCACCTGTGAAAGTTGCGACTTTGTCAGATGCTGCTGACATGATGTTCCGTGAATGGCCGTATCTGTAATACAGCCGTGAAATTTTTGCCACGTACGTAAGCTTTTCCTCGGAACAGTAAAGCAGTAGTTGAACAGTCACGAAGTTGTCTATATCTGTAAATTGTCTTGCGAAGTAGGCTGAATTGAACTGATGTTGTGGTCGATTGGCTGTAGACAAAATAGAATTCAAAAACATTGTAAGATTCGTAATTTTCCCGTGGGTACGTTCATCGTCGCGCGTCGCGGTTTGTTCGTACAGCCCGTGTTCGTGATTCATGCGTGCGTTTCAGAAGCGCTTAGGGTGGGTTTGGATACCTCCGCATTGCCCCTGCTGTCCTCCAAACGTCTACGATTCTGCATGGCAAGCCTTACACGGGCTGTGCTCGAGCGTCCGCTGGACAGCCACGGGACGAACAACTTCCGCGGTCGCACAAGCAACCCAGAGCCCTGCACTGGGCGTCGAGCAGGTTTCGAGGACAGCCGAGCCAATGCGGAGGTAAACAAACCAGCCCTTAGATTTTTCTCGTTTCATCGTTCGCTGTTCAGAGCTGTGAGAGGCGCCAAATGTTCATGTATGCCGGATTGGCTGTTTTGACTACGGGTCGAAGCCTCAAAACCACCTCTTCGGGGACCCGAACTACATTTTTCCCACTATGGTTATTCATAAATATGCGGAAATGTTTATGCTGATGCCATAAGTTTACGAAGCCGTTCCACCCATGTTCACTCGTGCATCCCATTCACGCCCATTGCTGCGAAACTTGGAGGAGACAGCACGAAAGCGGCCTTCTCAAACCGACCTGACTTCAGCACCTCTTCAGCAAAGTGCTGAGCATTCTGTCCATGCCTTGTCTTTTGCTGTCCAATGACGTGATCTCTTGTACGTGCACGTCGGCGGAGCAGGGTGGAGCGGATTGTTCGTGCACGTGCACGTTCGCGTGTCTGTTTACCGCTTTATTCGTTTTTCATCTGTTGAACAGTGCTTCGAAGAGTGAAGCGTTTGACGCCTAATCATTCCCTGTGGAAAACCTTCTCCTAGGAAACTCCCGACTTTACGAGAGGAAGAACTAAGACTGGAAAGATGAAATTTGAAACTCTCTTCGGCAAGTAGCGTCGCGTTCCGTAACGTCCGCGCTTGGCGCATGGCAAGGCTGCCACCCCCTTCCCTTCGTCCGGATCGCTTAGGCATCTCCCTCTCCCTCCCCCCTCCCCCCCGTCCCCTCCCTCCAATCTACACCGCTCTGGGCCTTGCCTAATCCCTAGCTTATAGACTGAAGGGAAAACGACAGATGTGGTACAGAGGATAACTGGCACGCGTAACACGGCAGAATCACCTGACACCCTGTCATGTCGGGACGAAATCGCTGGAGCGCTACTGAAGCAGAAGCACCTGGGCCCACAGCAGAAAACATTGTTTCAGACATCAGATGTGCCCGCAGACCGTCATGCATCTAGACAAGCAGGCTCTGACTGCAAAGCCAGAGAAACGATCTCACCGCCACCCCCCCCCCCAACCCCCGGGGCAGACCCACCAAAGCAACACTTTGGACTGTAGAGTGCGAGGAGAGCAGGAAACGGCACCCCAGCTCGTACGACCACGTCGCCCTCCCACACATGAACAACGGCGCAAGCATTAAACTTCGTAGTTCCGCAAGTTTGTTTTCAGGAGCGACCCGACCCCGGCCCCACCTACACCCTCAAAACTTACAGCAGCACAGCACCCATTCTCGTCCCTCTTTGCCTTCGCTTCCGAGCCATGGCGAGCCAACAGAGCCACCCTTGTGGGCTTCTGCTGCAGCTGCTCCTGCTGCTCTGCACGGCCGACATGGCAGCGCGCGCCTGCCTGATCGCCAAGCCTGGCAAACAGGCTTGCACGGCAGCCAAATGCGGCAACGTCGACGGTGTGTGCTGTTGCTGCTGCTGCTGCTCATTCGCCTGCCGCTACTTCTGCTGGTTGCGAAGCCGCCGCAACTGCTGTTGCTACTGCTCCTGCTGCTGCTCATACTGCTGCTTTCTTCGCGCCGCCACCTCCGCTGCCGCCGCGGGTGGAGCTCCTCCTGCACGTGCTGCTGACGCGCTCGCTTCTTCTGCCACTGCCGCCGCCACTAGTTCTGCTGCTACTGCAGTTGGTTGTGGTGGTGGTGGTGGTGGTGGTGGTGGTGGTGGTGGTGGTGGTGGTGGTGGTGGTGGTGGTGGTGTTGCTGCTGCTTCTGCTGCTGCAGCGTGACTGAAGCCAAGGTTGTGGCTCCACTCTAGGCTTGGGCCGTCCAATTTGCAAAGAGTGGTGGCGGGGGTGGCGGGAGAGGGGGGTACCTTGTTGTGGCATCTAACCGTGCCGTGAGCCACTGTGCTGTTGAGAGTGATGCGCGGTAAACTCAGCTCGTAAACCAACCTCAGATCGACCCCAACCTGGGTCTGTCATTTCTTCCTCACTTGTGATGCCACGCCGTTTATGCAATGCATCTGATGCACCACCAGGGTATATTCAGTACTACAACGGAACCGATTCTAAGAAATCGGGCGGCACCAATCTTGAGTTCTACTCGGTGAGCAAACATGCATCAAACGTTGACCTGTAGCAGTACGTGCTAGAGGTTACCGCCTCTCTTCCCTCCCACCCCTCACCCCCCTCATTCCACCCCCTCCTCCATAGACCCCCCCTCCTCCCCCCCCTCTCTCTCTCTCCCTCTCTCTCTCTCTCTCTCTCCCCCTCTCTCTCCCCCCTCTTCCACTCCCCCTCTCACTCTCTCTCTCTCTCTCTCTCTCTCTCTCTCT
>SZWC01011853.1:12391-74220 GCA_023375785.1 Penium margaritaceum
GGCGGAGGCAGGCGCAGGGGAAAGGCCGGCCCGAGCACCCCGTCGCCGCTGCCCCCCGCGGCGTGCTCCAGAATGACCAAATTGGAGGACGCGCTCTGACCCATGGCGCTTCGTGCGTACGTTCGTGACTCGGCGCAGCACGCGCTGTGGAAGCTCCGCCAGATGGTCACGGCTCAACAAGGCACAACACGGCGCGACACGGCGCAACACGGCGCGACACGGGGCAACACTGCCCAACACGGCGCTACACTTCACTTCAGCGCAGAGCAGGCGGTGCTGCAGACGGCGCCGAGGTGCCGGCGGCCTCAGAGCAGGCCGGAGGGGCGCAAGCGCAGCCAACCGAGTGCCTCCTCTCGCGGAGGACGGAGGGCACCTCCCTGCACCTCAGTGTGGGTGTGCAGCTCTCCGAAAGCTTCGCAAATGTTCCGGACAGACGCCGGTGCAGCGCGAGCACTGGTGGTGTGCGTGAAGTGCGAAGGTGAATGCAGCATGTTGCATTCGGTGGCCGAAGACTGCCTTCCTCGCTGCAGAGTGCGCCGGCAGGGGAGACTGAAGCGAAGGGGCGGCTGAGCGGGCAGGAACGCTGGGGAGTTCAGGTGGCGAACGGCGACACAGCAGCTCCAACAACTCCAGCTCACCACAGCTCTTGCAGCTCCCATCCCGCGCGACGTGAGAGAGGTGCGCCTGTGAGCTGCGCGACGAGCGCACACGGACAGCAAGCGGCCCGTGCTGCCATGGACGGCATCCCAGGATGTTGGAGCGACGGAGGTGGAGTGAGGGTACAGAAGGTGGGACCTTCAGCTCCAGCCAGCCGGGGCTGGAGATGCGGCTCTCCGCTTTGAGGGAAGAGAAGGTAAGGGTTTCCGGAGGTACCATTCGGACTAAATGTACGACACGTGACGCCGTTCCTAAAACGAAGTGCACACTTCGGACGCCGATCAATGACTGCGTCCCCGCTTCCGCGAGATAGACCTGGTCGAGTGTGGTAAAGAGATTTACGTCGTTACACTCTACATTGCTATATGGAAGTTTCCAGGAGAACCATCAAAAAAGGAGATCGGCAGGTTTGCTGCCGTGACTTACTCTTCGGTGTTCATGAACTGTGGTCTTGCTGGCATTTCTACTACTAGCCATGGCCTCCAGCTTGCTTGGCTGGTCGCTGCATTGAGACGAAAATGCTAGCTCTCGAACACAAGCGAGACAGGTCTTGTATTTCATCACGTGCTCGTCTCCAGTAGTGGCCAAGAGAGACCCACGGGGGGTGAGAGAATGTTAGCGTCACAATGGCTCACTGAAAATGAAGTAAAGCACAGGGCCACAAGGACACGCATAGGGGATTCTGAAACAGACACTAGGCAAGACTGTGCAAGAAAGCATTCACGGGCGCGACCTGGGTGAAGGCACCAGGCGACAATGCCCTGCTGGCTCTGTCCAGCTCACACGGAACGAAACCACTGACACTTCTAAAATGCAACGTTGCGAATGCAGGACAAGGCCTAAACTAGGCTACAAAGTTGTGTTTCGCTAAAAAAGACCGAAAACAAACTGGAAAACAAACGCTTTACCAAAGGAGACGTCACAGCAGGGGGGAAGGAAGGGCGCCAATTGACGCTTGGTAAACTTTTTTGTGTTCCAAATGACGACAGTACAATACAAAACATTCTAGGACAGACCCCAGTTCATATCCATTCAGACATCACGGCAGTCAGCAGGTAGTCTGTAGAGGAGGCTTTGAACGGCTGCGGCTGGATTTGACGGACTCCTCTCCTCTCCTCCCACATCTTCACGTCCATTTCATTTTCCGTCAATCATATCACCTAAACCGAATCGCTACAACTTTTGCTAGCTACATGTTTTTCTCCACATCCCAATGCTGCTGCTTCTTTAATCCCATGCAGGGAATTAAACACACAAAAAATAAGAAAAACGTTGAAGCAAGCTACCCTCATAACATAACTTTGAGTTCCGAAAATTCCGGAAAAAAACTCAAACCTTTGGCAGTCGGGCATAGAATTGTCATAAAATTCAAATTTCACTTGTTTTGAACAATTTGTAAATCCAACAGATTCTTTCAATGAAAGAAAACATAATCATATATTTTCAATAACTAGGGACTCAAAAAACACATAGATATCTTATTCATTAAAGAATAAATTTGCAAAAAAATATCTCTATCTTTATTTTTATGAAAAGATGTATTGAAAAACATTTAAATGGATCCATTTCAAAACTCATCATTCACTATCAAAAGAAAATGAAAAATAATTACAAAAAATTCTCAAAAACTATCTTTATTCTCATCAAGATTAGTTTATTTTTAAGAAGAACAATCCAACAGTTTACTAATCGAGAGGGCCCATGGATGTACGAACACGTCCATCCATGTAACTCCAGGACAACATACCATTATGCTCAAACGTAATCATGACGAGAATTCCTACCTGTAACAAATCTCAAAAGTACAGAAACAGTAGTCGCGTATTTGTAGTGGAAACCTATACAAGCATCTACATCAAAAAGTAGGATTTCTGTTCATACGTTATGCTTGGTAAAATCATTATGGTGTAACCACTTAAGGAGGAAACAATGGACAACGTCTTTTTCATGTGAAAGCGTCATAATTTTAATGGAGTAACTAACCATAATTTAAATTTTAAATCTTATACGCTTCATGATTAAATCATCAAGCAATACTGACAGTCATTGAAGTTCCAAAACATTACCAATGCACATTATCCTCAATGCTCATAGAATGGCATTCAAATCTTGATGCATGGCTTTTCCCATTTGCTTCAATCTTAAGGCAAATCATTGCCAAAGACTCATGCATGCAAACTCAAACATTTTCATTCTTTGAATGCTCATTCTATTTTTAACCTCGGCCCAAAAATTTAAGTCTCCAACAATACATTAACGACCCCAACATCATTAACATGCGAAGGCTTTATCATTCTGAAACAAAACTTTTCCACTAACAAGCTTCAATTAGTTTTCACAATTCAACACAAAATAAACAAGATTTTGTTCACGGCACTAGGGCGTATTGTGAATAACTCTAAAACAAAACAAACGCACTCACAATCAACTCTGAAAATAGACAAGGTTCAGCGCCTCAACAACTTTGGCTAAGACGCACAACGCCAAAAACAGACAAAGTCTTCATTGGAATACTTTCTAGACATGTATCATGAAAACATTATCCTTCCACGGGGTAGTGCCACATGGAACAAGACATGAGCAGCACTCTAAGGGTGGAGGAGAAGAGACACGATGGAATCTCCATAGCAAAACACCTCACCATACCAATTCCAAAAAAAGGTGTTTTCAAGGCAAGAGTCTAGCCAAACTCTACCCCATGGACATTTCTTCAATTCTCAACTCCTTGAGACTTTGGCCTAAAGTCCCAAAAACGTGGAGAGCATATTAAAATACCATTTTTAATCCAAAAATGGTCCTTATCTTGCGTTCTAGCATAATTAGCATTTTATACCAGCTATTTTTGTTGCACACTCTCTTCTCATGCTTTCAAACTCTCTTACTCATTTGATGAGAAAAAGAGGAGAAGGAAAGGACAAGGGGTAGACACTAAAGGCCTTTCCCTTCGAGGCCCCACCATCACCTGGCCACCATTCAAGTGACTAACTCATTCAAGGGCCATGAGGAAGCCATTCGATGGAGGACCAGTGAGGTCATAGTCCCCATACACCAACCAATTTGGCAACCCTCTTATAGGCCGATCACCACCTCAATGAAAGGCTGGTGACTTGAATACCCATGCTATGGCAAGGTTTTAAGTCTAGTCAACCTTAACTAATGCAAAGACAAAGGGCACAATTGGTCTTCCAATTGCATTTCTACCCACTTATGAACTGCCCATTTTGTATGTTAACTATTCCCTCTACCATGTATGAAGTTAGCAAACTCACTAAGAAATTGCCATGCAACTTCATGCCTAAATTTTTTATAAAAAAATCATAAGCCACTAGTCTATAGTGTAAAACAATGGAAAACTTTCAAGTCGAGTTTTGTGTCAGTTTTCATGTATCTAATAACTTCCACAAAGAGTTTTATGTTTGAAGTAGCACCATCTCGTCTTTGTCAAAAGATACTTCACATTCTTTTTCATCATGAGATTTCTTATGCCTTTTCCAAAAAGGAGTTTATTTGTTCTCCAAAGGCATAAGAAAAAAATCATCTTAAGATATCCTACCTTTTTTTGGCGTTTTTAGAGGCCTAGAATCACGAAGTCACTGTGTGCTCTGATGTAGCAAGGAGATCTTACTATTTTCTGCATTTTCTATGCCTAGTAAGCAAACCCAATACTCCAATATGCGGAAGTGGAAGATTAGAATCAAACTTGTGATTGAAAATACTATCAAGTACAAGAATTATATAGAGAAATAACAACAAAACATAGCTCAACTCAATGCTCTGACATAACCTACCCCATCCGAGGGCTCAACACCTTGCGTAGCCGTCAAGGCTGTTGTTTGCAAGGATCTCAAAATAGTCACCACACTTTTGGGTGAAATGACCTCCAAGTTGTCAGAGTAGCCTCCACTCCACGCTGACAGCCACAGTCAGACATACAAGATCGTTACACTACTTTTGACCCTCCTTGCAATGCTGTCAGAATGCTGCCAAGCTTACTGCGTTGACAAGGGGGGGACTTAGGTAAGATACACAAGTTCTAAATCTTTTAAACCATGCTGAGATAACAGTACCAAACACACCAGGTTGACAAAGGGATACTCCAACACAGTCCGACTGTCTAGACAAGATTAGCTACAAAACGTAAAGCTCTGGTCAGACACTAACTTTAAGCACTCATGCCTACACAGAACTCCTAGCTCGCCGAGATTGCTTCATGGAAATGCATCCTCCCACAGCACAAGCCATCGTGTCTCTCATGCACGTGCTTGGCTGTGTAGTGAAAGGCTCAAGAAGCTTCCACAAACAAGGCGCTTGCGAGGCAAGACTGATGCTTGGAACCACTTGCTTGGATCGCAATCCTACTTTACCCACCTCTAGTCGATGGGTCAAAAAGCTTACCATGAGTTGGTCTTTTCTGACGTTGTAACCTGTTGCTCCCCTTGTTGCTCAAGCCACCTGCTTCAACGGCCGTTCTTAGTTGTTTCTACCACTTAGTTTTGCAACCATCTGCTCCTTAGGTTTGACTCTACCATGACCAAGGTAGCCATCGTGCCCCATGTCCATTCTAAGTCAAATCCCAACTTTTCCAAAACTTCAGGCGATTTCACAGTCAACTACATCATCACTATCATGGTACGTGCTTTACACGTCATTGTTGGTGTTTTTCGTCGTTCCTCCTTCATTTGAATAATTGAAAAACTCATTGCCCCGCACTTTCTTGCGAGAATTCTGTGCACCCTTCACGGATACCTTGCCTTCGTTCCACTAGAAATGCAACCCCTTCTCCACCCCTTTTTTTTACATGCACTCCGCCAAATACGACAATCGAAGCTCGCCATGGCTCCACCGCTCACTTGGCGTTGACCTTCTCTTATTGCTTGTGGCCCTTTGCCACGTTGCGTTGCTTGAGGGGCGGACATGTGTCAAGTCGCTTTTCTTTTTGTCTTGGCTGGTCCTCTTGAGCAAAAACCTGGCATGAGGCCTTTCTTGCTGCTCACTAGCCCGCTTCCCTCTCGTTACGGCAGTTGCTTTGCGCTAACCTATTTTGTGCCAAATCCTTTTTTTATGGTGCCTGCCATCGTGGGAAGCCCTTCGTCCAGCTCGTCATTGCAACAAATTGGTGCGATGTCCATCGTGGACTTTGCTCCCCTCGCCCTCGCTTGATGCTCCCTTCTACCAGCCCTTGTTTTTCTCGCTCTATCGAGTCTTTTCTTCTTTTTCTTGCTATTTTGATTGCACAACTTGTGCTCCACGGTATCTTCTACAATACCTATATTGTACAACTGCGATCAAACGACCGCATCTTTTTTCAGCAAACTTGTTTTTCTTTTAAGTTTGCACTTCATAGCTCATTAATGTCAACCAAGTCAGAGATCGTTTTTGCACCTGAAGAAGATGTAAGCCCGACTTTGTAAAAGGTACGGTAAGATCTATTGAAAGAGCACTGTTGCTTCTCCTACTATTGCTACTTCTGCTACGACACCTACAGTTGTTGCATTCACAAGTTGCGAATGGTTCACAGGGCTGAGGAGTGATCTCACTTTCCAAACCCTTGTTTGGGGAGAGGAAACCCAAAAACTAGGTTTTGACCGCTACCAAAGCCAGATTTTGTGTTCTGTCCATATTTTTCAACCACTAGGCAGCATGTAGTAAACACGGGCTGTCTCTCAAAGTTTTTGCTACAAACATACTACTATTGTTGGTTATTGCTTCCACCTTCTCGGTGGCACCACACACTGGTTGGCTTTATAGCTTCGTTCTGCACAACAAATGAGCTCAACCACGTAGCTCTTGATCATGACGAGTTGCTCGGAGGTCGTACAGGACCTCGAACTCCTTGCCTTCACTCACAAATTTTTTTCGAATGCTGCACTACGGCTTTAGCTCCTTTTGTACTCCAATTACTACTAAGAAAGATGTTCACAAAGTGTGACTTGCGATCATGAGGAGCACATGTGTCCCTCCACCAATGTTTGCCTTCAAGTGCAAGAGCAAAGACAAGGTCCTTGACTGCTTTTGACGTCTAAATGGCATTTGAATGTTGTTAAAGCTTCTTCCTCCCCCTACCACCAAGGCAGGATTTTGGTATGGAGCACAACTGCTCCATAGTTGCATGCCACCTCACACCAGGTGGGCGTACTACCTCCACCTGCCACTCTGACAAGATTTTGCCACAGAGCACAATTTCTCTATTTTTGCATGCTACCTGACAGTAGGTGGGCTCACTACATCCACCTGTCGCCTTGACAAGATTTTTTGATGGAGCTAAACTACTCCATACATGCATGCCACCTCCCATCAGATGGGCTTACTGTGTCCACCTGCCGCTCCGACAAGATTTTATCTACTTTTCAGCACATTGTATTGCAAGATTCTTCAAGGCTTGATCAACACCTTTGCTCTCCCTCCCCCTCACTCTTGAATATTGTTTGCAACTGCTTAGACAAAGTAAGATTTTGCTTACACTCTCACAGCTGCTGCAACTTTGGCTGATGCCAACGCGCTCCTTTATTGATTTGTTAAGGAGTTTTAATTCACTCGGCTGCCTAAAGGAGGGAAGATGTTTTCTCGTATGCAAAATGCATCCTTGTTGATGTTGTCATGGTTAATTCCGAAAGTGGAGAGATCAATGTGCTCTCACCAAGGGGATCGTTGCAATTGCAACTTTTTCCTTTGGCTTCCCCTTGTTAATGTGCACGACCACAATGTCGCAAACTTTGACTTTGGTTGCCCCACTACATCATGAAACTCTATTGCACTTATGCTTTCAATGCACTTAACAGTTTAATTGCTACAACCACATGGTGCTTTGGAATATTATCCCCTTTTTCTAGAAAAGGTCTCCTTTCTTTTTCTTCTTCTTCTTCCTCCACTACTTCCCCAATTTTTCTCATGGAATCGGATTTACGATTGTTACAAGCACCTGTTAGATGACTCACAAGCGTCTCTTCCTTAGTGTGCTCCTCACTGCTTTGTCGATGGTGGTGGGTTACCTCGGTGCTACCACCATCCTACTTCCCCATTTAACAATGCTTTGTCGATACAAATGCAGCTCGTGAACTCATTCTTTGAGCTCCCATGTAGTCGTGGCTGCATACAGGAGTACCTGTTGCATCACTACAATTATTCCAGGTCGTAGACTAGCTTCTTCTTGGCCGCTTGCTTCATTTGCAGTTCATGATGCTTTTGCTTTCGGTCCGTACAAGCTGATGAGGAGTCAGCTTGAGATGCCCTTTACGACTGAATAGAACCTCTTTCTATTGTTAAAGACACATCCACCTCAAAAACTGTCTTGCACCGTCAACATTCAGCTACTATGTTATCTTTTGTTGGTGGATCTATGTCACCTCACCTTCAAGTTGAGCTGCTTAAGAAGCTAGCAGCTCACAAGTATGCCACTCTCATTTGCTTATGTACTACTACTTGCCAATCATCTTTCATTGCTCTTTGATTTCATGTTTGAATGCTTACCTTTCACCTATCTCACACAAACATATATCAAGCACTGGTGGTGTAAGTGCCACATATGGCACCTTCGTTGCAGCGTGCTGTGGTTGAACCACGTAAAGTTGTATCATGCCTGACGTTGTAGATTGTATCACTTGCATCTGCACTGGAATGAGAGCTTGTTGCATGAACAATGCCCTATCTGCTTGCATGAATGCTATAGTTGATGATGAAGGTAGTTGAGCCAGTTAAAGCTAATGCTGAGGATGCACCTATTGCTGAATCTGGGACAACTATTGTTCAATGTATGGACGGTGAGCTTCAAAACGTATACGGTCCTCATTGAAAGGTAAGGGCCAACACACCTCTCAATCAACTGTTGCCACAAGCCTTCATTTCCATGCACATCATCTTGATGTGCCTTTGTCTAGAGCACCTCCTCTCTTATGTGCTTTGCCTCTTCAACTACTACTAGCTCTCTCCTTAGACCACATCCTCGCTCCATGCATAAGCTTGGCACTTAGAGGTCATTCAGCTACTGAGAGACCATGTGTGAGCTTTGCATTTTGAGGTGGCTCAAAGCATCCTCGATAAATCCATGTGTGTAGGGTCGCCTTGTCACGCGCTCACAATTCCAATGGTGAGTGATGATAGTCATCATCTCTTGAAACTTGTACTCTATCTGCTGTTTCCTTCAAGAAGCACGTGTCTGCTCCTCTAATGACATTTTAAGCATGTCCAAACGTCCTTGTGCTCTGATACCATGTCAACTTTTTTCGATGCCTATGGTGATGAAGTTATCGCATGCTCCGATGTAGCAAGGGGGTCTTGCAGCTCTTTAAGATCTTTGTGCCCAGCAAGCAAAATATTGCATCAATATGAGGAAGTGGAAGAGAGGAATCAAACTTGTAATTGAAAACATTATCAAGAACAAGTATGGTATAAGGAAACAATGACAACACACAACTCAGCTCAATGCGCTCACACAATCTGACCCATCCAAAGGCGCAACACCTTGCTAAGCCGTTAATGTTGTTTTGTAAGGGTCTCAACATCTTCATCATGATTTCAAATTAAATGGCCTCCAGGTTGTCAAACCAGCCTCCTCTCCATGTTGGTAGCAACTACCACACTTATTAGGTCGTTATAGGACTAATGACCCTCCTAGCCAAGCTAGAAAAATGCTGCCAGGATTACTAGGTTGACAGAGGGGAACTCCAACAAGAAACACAGCTTCTAAATCCTCCAAACCAGGCTGATAGAGAAGCGCAAAACACAGTAAGTCAACAAAGGGAGACTCTAACACACGCTGACTTTCCAGAGGTCAGGGCTGTAAAGCGGAGGTGAGGTCAGACACTAACTCTTGGCTCTCACGCCTAGACACAACTCCTCGCCCACAAATGAGCGATGTCAAGAAAGACAACTCAAGCTAGGCATCTTGAGTCTTGCATGTAGTCTAGCCACCACATTGAGGTGTTCAAGCCTTCAGGTATTCAAGTACGTCCTATTGCCCAGGCCCATACATTGATGTGAGGCTGACTTGGGTTTTGAGGTGAGAGCTGCTGCACATTCTTAGTCTCAGGCGTTATCTTGTAGAGATGGACAGTTGGTTGATTTGTTGGAATTACTTGCTGAGTTACTTCAGAAGTTGCTATTGAATTTACTCGTCTGACCAAGTCAAGTCAGCTTTTACACTGGGATTCTGGCAAGTTGACCAGTAGCCCTATGCCTAGGGGAAATGTCAAGCTTCAAGGTCATAACTTCCTCCTCAAGGAATCTTCCCAGTCCAATGTACACATCTTCCTTCTCAAGGAAGATGTGTACATAGCTTCTTGAATGCAAACAACTTCGCAATTGTCCTTTCTATTGAGTTGTGCATGATGTTGGTGATGTAGGCTCTTCCCCACTCTTTGCTTCACATGCGGCTGCTGGGTCGTGCACGTAGTAGCTAATGCAGCTGCTCTATCGTGCATGTGGTAGTTTATGATATGCTGAGTCGCGCATGCACCACTTGATGCAAAGTGGTCCTTGCAACAGATCTCTGCTTGCATAAGCTCATGCAAGCGCTCCCAACATTCTAGTTAGTTATAGCCACACCCTGCCTGGTCTGGGTCCAATACCTAGCAGTGCTTGCTTGCACTACGCAGCTGGTAACCAAGTTGGGCCAGAAGGAATGCATAACCATGCTATGCATGCAGCACTCAATGATCCAGGCTCCTTTCCCCCCTTGGACCGGGATGTCAAAATTCAATCTCGCCTCTACATCAAAAACTCTCAACCAAACCGCACACGAGTGTTTACAGATAATAATGCGTAGCTTTATGCACAGACCTTCGACTGTCGATCCCATTGCGCCATGTCAAAGCTAACACTCAGCATAGTTATTGCTCACTCCAACACTTTTCACAACCAAAGTGGGCAGTACCATATGTTGAAAATTCTTTCACACAAATACTTCGAAACTTGAGGACACTTTCACTAAGTTGTTCATGGTTAAATCTACAACTTTAAGGAGTACATCCCACTCTCTTCTTACATGCTCCACATACATGAAGGGAAATTCCACTAGAAATCTATTCTTAAAACGTGTTCATTTTAAGGTTTGACGATGACATATGGTCTGAATTGAAAGTAAAGAATTGAGAATTTATGCATCGTAATTGACAAGATTTCATCTCCTCTTGAGGTTATGCAAAACAATAAATCCTTGTACTTTAGAACACCTTTGAAGAAGAGACCAACCGTCTCTTCTATGTTCACATAGTTGGTTATCAAAAATAAATGTGTCATATTCGTTACAAGGTCCACGAGAGAGTATCAGGAAGATGAAAGGTCACCATGAAGCTGAAGGGCCACTCGTAGCTGAAGGGTAATTGGCTGTTAGTGAGTAGCACTTGCTTCTCTCTTGTGAGGAAATGAACTTCAAACCTTAGAAAAATTCCTTGGAGGATTTTGAGGCCTTTTCAGGAGAACCCAGCCATTGAGACTGGTAAATCTCAACACCCTCCCTCAGTCGAAGAAGGTCGGGTAGATCAGAGGCGGAGGAAATCAAGGATCTTCGTTTTTGGTGAAGAAGAGGAGGTTGTTAAGATGGAGGTCGTTGCGGGAAGATGAGATGGAGGAGGTGTGGAGAGTTGGTCAGGGGGACAAGAGGATGAGGTCTAGAAAGCCTTGATCGGACAAGGTGGAGGGTTGTCCCACTTGACAAAAGCTTCAAAAGAGGTCTAGTTGGGGTTGTGCGGATCTTTGGCATACGAATAGTCGATTCGAGAAGTGGAGGGTATTTCTAAAGTTGCTCCAGAAAATTATGCATGATTGGTGTTGAAACTCAATTGATGCTTAGCCCCTGTTGAAGACAGCAAAATCGGGGTTTCGTAGTGTCCAGCGATGTGTGCTAGATGCTGCAAAGTGAGTAGGGAGGAGAAAATATGTCCTTCCCCCTCCCTCTCGCTTCGCACTTCAAGCAGATACTACGATCCTTGCAGTATCCGTTGGAACTACAAGGTTTGCATTCATCGCGGAAGCTATGATGGGGGTCGCATGATGCTCGTGTGTCGCCGCGACCATCTGCAAGCCATCCGGCAGTCGCAAGCCACTCGTTGGTCGACTGGGGCCATCGATCGCGGGAAGGCGAGCGGTCGCTCGCGACCGTTGGATGCCTCGCCGGTTTTTCGGGGTGGATTGCACAATCTGCCCCACCGGTTGGAGAAACTTGGACCATGTCAGGAGCGTGTTCTATGATTTTTTCAGTCTCGTTTGCAGGTCAAGTTGCCAGGAACGCCCCAAGTAGTTTCTCGGAAGCTGAAACGTTGCCAATTAGGTGTAAAAACTACCTCAAGCGGTTTTTTTACTGCATTTTGGCTGGAGGCAGCTGGGGGTTGGTAGTAACCTCGAAAACAACGACCATGCGAGTGCCCCCTTTGACTTGTGAGGCGTCAAGAGGGTCTGTGGGAGACCCCAAATCCACCACAAATGCCACAAATTGTGGCTTAACTCTCTTGCCTCCCCACAACACCATTTTCAGCTATGACATCCACTTTTGCAGGTTGAACTCCCACGGTGAGGTTTTCTGGCGCTGGGGTTGTGTCACCATGGGGCGCCCGATATTCTTCAAGGATGAAGCAAGCGATTCCTTTGATGAAAGATGCGTGTTTGCCCGTGACTTGAGATCCTAAGTTTGGAGGAGGTGATGCGCTTGCGAGGTCGCCCAACGTATGCGTTCGGGATCCCAAACGTTGCGTACGGGTTGCTTTGGGCGTACATGAATAGCGTTGTGGAGGTGAGTGGTCCTTCTCCATGAAGCCCGCTTTGCCGGATGCAGAGCGTGTGTTTTTCTTTGTTGACGTTTTTTGTGAGAAAATCCGCAACTTGCTCTTCTCCGCGAATGAAGAGAAGATTGACGGTGCCGTCGAGGACTTTGGAACGAATCTAAGGTCCCTTGATGCTAATGTGTTTGGTGAGGCCGTTGAACTATGTTGTGTTGGCGAGGCTGATTGTAGACTGGTTGTCCACAAACAAGGGCGTGGGTACCTTTTGCAAAAGACCAACCTCTTTGAGGAGGTTTCATCGGTAGGTGATTTCTTGCGTCGCTTTTGTGGCGACCACGTAATCTGCCTCAATGCACCTGAGTGTGACATGGGTTTACTTCTAACTAGACCAAGAGATAGCCACCCCTCCGAGTAGGCGAATGTAGCCTATAATGCTACAACAATCGTCAAGATGTCCGCCAAAGTTGGCATCACTGTAGCACTTTAACTGTAGAGAAGTGTCGGTGCCGTAAACAAGCTAAAACGTAGATGTTGCTTTGAAATACCGTAGCGCACGAGTCAGTTCCATGCACGTTCTCTGGGAACGAGTCTTGCTGTAGGAGGCCAGACGTCCGACTACGAACTGTAGATCGGAGCGAGAACAGCTTGTTGCGTGCATGAGGGATCCGGCGCGCGAAAGATAGGTTGTTTCATCTAGAGGACCTTTATCACTTTACTGAGGTGGGAGTGGTTGGAGTGATACTAGAGTGTCGTAGAAGTTGTCAGCGATGTTGAAATGTTTAACGATTTTCTCGACGTATGTTTGTTGCTCGAGACTGATGGTGCATGCCTCGCAATTGCGACCGATGTTCATGCCGAGGAAGAAGCTTACGTTGGGCATGACTTTGATGTTAACTGCTACTGCCATTGCATTTTCTGTTGCTCTTGTAAGGTCTTTGTTGTGTCTGATGATGAGGATGACGTCAACGTAGACAAGGGCATAGCAATCTAGTGATAATGTCGATGAGTCTTGATGCAAAACAAGGCAGTTGTCATAAGATGATGCTGTGAAGTTGAGGTTGTTGAGGATGTTTTGTAGTTTTCGGTACCAGAGGAGGGGACTTTGTTGAAGCTCGTAGAGACTTTTGATGAGCTTGCAAACTCATGTTATACCATCATCATATCCCTTTGGCTGCTTCATGTAGATTTTTGTGTCCATTTCACCATTGAGAAATGCGTTGTTGACGTTGCGCTGTAGAATCTCCCAATCGTTCAATGCTGCAAGGGAGAACATCATTTGCTTTGTAGTGTAGTGGCTCACTGGAGCGTAGGTGTCAAAGAAGTCCTTCCCGGGTATCTGTGTGAAGCCTTTTACAACAAGACGAGCTTTGAACTTGTTAAGACTGCCGTCTGCTTTGGTCTTCATAGAAAGACCCATTTTACTCCAACAGCACATTTTCCTGGAAGAATTTCGACGAGTTCCCACGTTCCTTGGGTGATGAGGCTGTTATACTCACCGTCAAGTGCCTACCTCCAACTTGATGTGTAAGGGCTGGACAGGGCTTCAGTGATGTTGGAGGGATCTGGCGGTAGGTCGTTGGCCGTTGTCAATGCGGCAAGAGTGTTGGTAAGAAAACATGCGTGAAAAGTGTCTGCCTCTTGATATATGGTACAGGTCGTAAGAGATGTTGTTGGTGCTGTTATGTCGGTGTCTCCAAGTTGTTACTACGGAAGGCTCTAGAAGTACCCGAGCTCCAAATTGTGCTCGATGGTGGAGGATTCCTGGAGCCCCCTCCCATTGCTCCGGTTCTTGGCCTCCTTGAGCAGAGGAGCCTCTACTCACTGGTCTCTTTCATCGGGTTGTTTGTCGAATGCGAGGCAATGGTTCTCATCGTGCATCGTGATGGTTTCTGTCACCTCCACTTCCTTATCATGCGGCTCCTACAGCTTCGTCTCAGTGAGTTCTTGCTTCTCCATCTCTGCCACGAATTGTTCTTTATGTTGAGCGGTTGTCTCTGACGTTCTCGCTTTTGTCTTTGTCCATGTCTTGCAAGTGAGGTTCTCGTAGAAGACGGCATCACGACTGCTAATGCAGCGGTTGGTTGTGATGTCGTAGAAGACCCATGCCTTTTGCGTTTCACTATGAAAGATGTAGATCCCCTATACAGCCTTGTCCGCAAGCTTCTTTTGCCGTTCTTTAGGGACATGGTAGAGTGCCATGCAGCCAAATGTACGAAGGTTGCTGATTTTGAGCCTTTTGTTATGCCTCGCTGCGTATGGGGTTCTTGTTGTTGGAAGACTTGCCGTTGGTAGCCGATTTTTGACCCACGTTGCTTGTTGGAGTGCTGCCAGCCACCACAAATCTTGAATTTGTGCTGAGAGTAGCATGGTTTTCAGCATCTCCTCAAGCGTACGATTGAAGTGTTTAGCTACTTTGTTCTGCTGCAAAGTGTGGGGTGTCGATTTTTGTTGTTTGATGCCTTGCTCCTTGAGTAGAGCGACAAATTTGTTGCTGGTGAATTTTCCGGCGTTGTCTGAGCGCAGAATTTGGAGCTTGGTCATGGCTTCGCCATGAACCACTTGCCGAAGGTTTCAAGAAACCCATCGCGGCTAATGAGAGGATATGTCCACATGTACTTGGTGGCATCGTCGACAAAAGCCATCAAGTACTTTTGTCCAGATGAGGATTTGGTGAAGGGTCCGCAAATGTCCATGTGGACCAAGTGTAGCTTGTCTGAAATGGCTGTCTTTATTGCTAAAGGGAAGGATTGGCGCGCCAACTTTGACCTGACACAAGGTTCACACGGGTGACCTTGTTCATCCTTGACGATGGTGAGACCATCGACGAGTTTGTTTGAGAGAAGTAGTTGGAGCTAGTGATCGTTGATATGTCCGAGACAAAGATGCCAGCGTTTTGGTGTTGCCGACTTTTGTGGTGAGAGGCTGACAATTGCTGCGATTGTCTGTTTGAGACGACGAGGGTAAAGATGAAGTCTGATCATGCCATTGCTTTGCAATTCTCCCTTTGCAATGAACTCTCTTGTGACGATGCTGACAAAGAGCTCCATGTCTTTTCTGGTAAAGCGTAGTCCCTTCATCATCAGCTTGCCCGTGGAGATGAGGTTCGTAGAAATGCCAGGGGCGTAGAGCACATCACTGATGGTGACGTCGATGTCGTTGTGTGCGCTGGCTTTGAGATCGCCGTTACCGTTGATAGACAGTTCCACTACGTTCCCCTCCAACACCAAAGACTTTTGGGTACGGCCTGAGGCTGTGTAGGGTGTTCGCGTCGTAGGTGATGTGTTCGTTACTTCCGCCGTCCAAGTAAAAGATATCCGGGTGTCCTAGAAGTTGCCTCTTTTTGGCTGCAGAAAGGTTTGCATAGTACGATAAACCATACTTCTGTCCCACTTCATCTACTCCCTCCTTGGTGTTGTTGGGATTGTCTTCATCCTTTTGCCCCTCCGTCTGCTGCTCATCCTTCCTTGTGACTTGAAAAGCTTGTTGTTGTTTGATCAGTGCCCCTTGTTGACGTGGTATAGGCCTTGATGGTTTGATGCCTTCTCTTTCCTGCTGATGTCGTTGTCACATCTAGCAATCCTTCTCAATGTGTCATCTTCTACTGCAATATCGGCACGTGATTGGAGGATGTTGCCCGGAGTTTAAGGGGCCGGAGATGAGGGATGTAGTGTTCGGCGACGTTCGCTAGGGAATTGATGATGACATCCTTCTTTGGCTTGGGGTGGATGATGGTGAAAATGATGGCGAGAAACTTTCAACATAGTACAAATTTTCCTTCATCTATGAGGACATCTTGGAGCCACGGTGAGCAAGGTTAATGAGTGCTTCCTCATGGTGTTATTCCAGCTGCTTGTCTCGTTGTTCCTGAAGCAACATCGTGCAGATGAAGTTTTTGCTAAGGAGGTGAGGCTATGTGTAGCGGAGTATGCGCTTCACATCTCTCCATTGTTGTCAAGGCCATTCATGATGTAGGATACAAAGAGGGCTTCTGGAAGCGGTGAGTCTATCACATCTAGCTGGTCATGGATGTTTTTTACTCTATTGATGTAGAGTTCAACAATACCGTTGAACTGGCTCGTGTGGATGTGAGAGATTTCTGTGAGGAGGTAGGATTTTTGGGTGGAGTCATTTGCCTGGTACAGCTGCTTGAGGTACAGCCATGCTGAGTACGCAGGTTTGGTCACATCTTTGTACATGCGAAGAGCTTGTTGGATGCATGGTACCACGCTTTTTGGAAGGAATGAGTATGCCATGAAGCTGTAGTAGTTGAACTGTTCGAGAAAATCTGGTGGGCTACCGGGGGCAGGGGGTCTGCACTACCCGTTGATGAATCGCCACAGCTTGTGTGGTCGTGTTGCTACTTCAAAGTTGAATGCCCATTGGGAGAAGTCTTCACCATTGAACTTCTCTGTATTGATTTTTTTTGCTTGAAGGGTGTTGGAGATGGCTTTCATGCTCACCAAGTCTGGGGAATAGGGAGCCGGAGGCGAGAGTTGTATTCCTCCGGCAGGTGAAAACGGATTGCTTGCTGCAAATACAGCCACTACTGGATGGGCTGTTGTAGGATGAGTTGCTGCAGGATGAGTTGCTTGAACTAGATAAGGGTTTGCTGGAGCTGCTGCGTGTGCAAACTGCTGCATCAAGTTATTGATGCGAGTCTGGGCCTCTTCTTGTAGCTGAGAGACCATTTGCTGTGCTTGTTCCTTGGTTGTAGTCAGGATCTCTTCGGCTTGCTGACATCGTAGACTTTCATGTTGTCTGTGCATGTCTGCTTCCTACATTTGACGGTCAAACTCAATCTGAAGTTGGGTAGTGTGAGCCTCAAACTCTAGGCGAAGTAGTTGAGACAGGACTTGGGTGTAGCTTGAACCACAGGGCGTCTGCCCCGGATGCCTTATCATTGAGGAACCTCAGTGAAGATGACTGATGTACACTGTACAAGGGTCCAAGTGCTGCAGGCAACACTTGGAGACCTGGAGTTGGGAGTGTCTGAAGGTCGGCTGCTTTGTTTGACGTCTGAAGGCATAAGTCACTGAGTGACTTGATGGTCCTTTAAGTAGTCTTAAGGCAGGTCCCCCTTTGGATGCTCCTGGCTGGGAGGTTACAAGGAGTTGCACAACCTCCTGGGGTGGTTGCATAACTACGTGGGTGGTTACATAACTACCTAGGTGGTTGCATAACCTCCTGTGTAGTTGCAGAACCCTCCAAGACAGCTCAAGAGTATCGGGAAGATGAAGGGTCACCAGGGAGCTGAAGGGCCACTACTAGCTGAAGGGTCAAAGGCTGTCAGTAAGTAGCACTTACTTCTCTCTTGTGAGGAAATGAACTTCAAACCTTAGAAAAATTCCTTGGAGGATTTTGAGGCCTTTTAAGGAGAACCCGGCCGCTGAGACTAGTAAATCTCAACAAAATATACTACCAAAATGCAGATATCAAAGTCCATACAAATGCATTCTCATGGATTTCCAATCATTGAAAGTTATTTGATGAGACTTGCAAGTTGTTTGGTAGTAGCCTTGTTCCCACAACTTGGGTTGCATATCACACAAAACCTATAGACATCGGACTTATATTCTGATCAAAGTAGATGCACGAGAGTGCATATCTAGTATTCTTACGTCACACATGATTTGCCAGTGGTGGGTCATGGAACTACTAGATAAAATTTCCTCGGAAGTTCTCAAATTTTAGAAAAATACTGTGTGTCCTCTATTGTAGCACATGTTTCTTGCCTCCACTAATAAAAACATCTATGAATGTTGATATTCTTCAACCTTATTTCTTTCATTATATCACTTGAAAATACTATTGAAAAAAAATTCTGAATCATTGGTATTGATAAGGGATAATAAAGAATAAGAGATTTTTGGTAGTTGTTAAGTTCAAATTCTTTGAGCACATAGAGATCATAAGAGTTGCTTCTACATATGAATTGCCAAAGTTCTTCTTTTGCATCCCACTCTATCATATTGGGGGTAATGTGAGGGAGGAGGATATAATAAGGCACCCTTTGACAAGGGAGTGGCAACCGATGGACATCGTTTGGTACATTGGTTATCAAACTGGCGAAACCCCCATGCCATGGTGTCCCCCTTTGCATTAATTTTGATGGGAAACTTGCATGTAGCAAGCCTAGGCTCTTTTGCAACTAACCATTGAACCAAAACATAAGTCCTCATAATAGTCGTCTAAGAAGGAAGAGCGAATGGTCGCCTCTGCCATTTTGGCTGAGACAAACCGCGCCACAAATGGACGGGGTCATCATAGGGCATTTTTGTAAACATGCAACCTTAAAACCTATCGTTCCATGTGGCACATCCACTTGGGAACAAGAACCTAGTGGCTAACAAGAGGGGAGGAGGAGTCACCCGATGGATCTTCCATTGCAGCATTCCTCTTGCCTTAAATGGAGCCAATGGGCTAAATCCAGGCTAGATTTGAGCTACACTTTAGGCCAAGATTACTCTTTGGACCTCAACACTTGAAACCATCGGTCTTCAACCCCCCAAACCCGGGAAAGATATTTAGAGGCCAAATTTATTCCTTAAAATTGCTTGTAAACTACATTCATCCCCCTTTGCTTTGAATCTTCCCAGTTCATCTTTGCTCTCGAAGGTTTGATCATCACGTACTTCATTCTGCTAACCATGCAACAAAACTCACAAACACAATCACACGTGTGAACTAGTTTCATCCGCAACACCATTCTGCGACATAGAGGCACAATCATCTACAAATCATCGGTTTTTGTGAGTCTGGTCATTTTTGTGCAACATTTGGTATTGATCGCGTGATCCTTAGCTCTTATTATTATGAAACACATGTAATCCTTGTATGTTCTTCACAAGTGTTGGTGAGTCTTCACCAAAGGCTCATCACACGTGTATATCAGTGGCATAGTGAATGCCTTAGGCGATGTACACTGTCAAACATTTCTTGCCAATTGGGAAGAGGGTACATAGAAAGAATTCTCCTTCATTCCATGTGGTACGTGTTGAGGAAGCAATTGTGGTAATTCCTACTCCCCCTTTCCAAGGAATGTCTTCGTGATAAATAAATAGGGCATCCATGCGAAAAAAGTCAAGGTTCTCACATCACTTCCCATGCCGTTCGGACATGATCTCTTCCCAACGATTTTTTTGCCTGGTGGAACCTCCCTGGAACACTGTCAATACGTGCAATCCGAGATACGAACATCAACCCTCTCATTCTGAAACCACATGTTCATGACCACGCATAAGTCTACAAGACCTATTCAGCACACGAGGGTTGGTTGGCTATACTCAACCAAGATCAACCAAGCCCATACAAATTGCATACTAGCTTTATCTTAGGGTCGGGCAGCACCAAGGTCGGAAGACATGGTTTCTAGGCAAACATTTTCTTCCTTTCAAAGATTGCACTCATGTTAGAAGGAGGCAGCATTGGTCATCTAGCACGCAAAGTGGTCATCAAAGCCCATCATTAGACAAGACATTGCTGCAATGCTAGATGATCTTATTCTCAACCATCATCCCCTCATTTCTTTCTGAAATGGGTACCATAGGCAGCCACTCACGTCCCCGTCAAAATGACACTACTTTTGAACAAGGTTAGCTGAGATAACCAACCTAAAAAACCATCAGTTTTATCCATGATCAAGGGTTCATCACATGGTTTACACCAAACGGGTGTACTATGATCAAAATCATTGCGGTGTTGGAAGAGCAGCTCTTGAGTGTCTATTCCATGTGATTGTGATTGAACACTTTCAAATCACCTTCAGTGATCCCAGACCAACTAGTTCATAGATCTTTTTCTGATTATGTTATCGCATCCAAGGGTTTGAAACAAGAGCCTATGAATGTATTGTGTGTGCCAAGCTTTAACAATCCATGTTCCTTTTATGTCTTCTACTGTGAACATTAAGTACTTCCACTCAATAGAGTAATTTTCATATGTCATATCCAAGGCACTTGTACAAGGTATTCACCTCATTGAAGACACCACGCAAACCACCACAATCCTAGATATCATTACAGTAACATCATAAACTATATGGTAATAACATTTGGCGATGCACATCATCTGAACCATCTTCAAAACCGAGGGGCTTGAGGCACTTCACCATGTCATTTCGAGTCAGTGAAGCATGATTCGACTGTAGTGGGGTCAGTTCATCTGTCTCCGACACTGGTTTTCTTCCAACAAATTGGATGTTGAACTTATCTTGCCCATTGATATTGCATACGCGATGCTATACCATACCTTTGGCATGATCAAAATCCATTCGAATAATGGCTAAAGAGCATGACGTACACGTACACTATATCGTGTCACGATGCCATCAACTTTGAGGCATTTCTTCAAGTATTAAAAATGATCTAAAGATAAACTTTGTTTCTCAAGGCACATCTTGAAGATTCCTTTCACATTATGACACACAAGTTGTTTTTTTGTTCAAATGTTGTAGCGAGGGCCGGCCTATCCTCATGGCTTGAACGGGTCCCTGGCCTGTGGACGATTGGACGGGGTGGATTGAGGGTTGGAGACCCTGAATCACCACGGTTTTGGCCCAATCAGCCAAGCTTCCCGTGCCAATTCGTTACATTGGTATCATAGCGACAGGGTTCGAGTCCCACTGTGGACGCCAAAGGCGGGTCCACTCCTAGGTGGGAGGAGTGTAGCGCGGGCCGGCCTATCCTCATGGCTTGAATGGATCCCTGGCTTGTGGGCGATGGGACGGGATGGATTGAGGGTTGGAGACCCTCAATCACCACGGTTTTGGCCCTATCGACCAAGCTTCTCGTGCCAATTCGTTACAAATGTTGACTACCACTCATTATGTGATCGATAAGACCACCAAGATGTGGATGCTAACACATTCTTATCAAAAAACTATTAGCTTATAGGTCGTTCTCGTGGAAATAAGCTTTAGACCTAAAACAGATCCCTTTTTGTGATTTTAACTATCTGGTAGTTGCTTTATAGAAAACTATGAGATTGTCATAGTTCTCTTGAGCACCATTAGTAGAAAATGAGTGTCGCACATTTTCTTTGAAATAGATTTTCACAAAACTGTAGATGAATTGATATCATCAACATCGGTTCACGTAATCTTTGCTATCAATTTTCATGACATATCCACTCATCAAGTGATGAGAGACTAAGGGTATTGTCTTCAAGTTTGTTCACTTTCGACATTTGGTCAATCTTGTCATACACCATTATTTACTTTTGAGATCTTTGCCCACTACATTGCGGCGTTTCAAATCGTGTAGGACCCATTGAAGAGCCTCTGCCCCTCTGTGGCGCATTTACAACCCCTACTGAGAATTATCATTATCTTATGAAAAGGGTTGTGAGGACACTCATGTACATTTTCATTGTAGGTTTAGGTCAGGTACCCCGATTTTCACCCATCACTCACCGCGTCAAAGGGTGTTTATGATTTTTCCATTCAGAGTTTATTCAAGCTTGTCATCCTTGCTATATTCAATGACAGACCAATGTTTGCATCGACCATGACCAATGATACAATGAACCTCCAAAAGGTACTCATGTATCTGGTACACACTATGTACAAGTGGTGTAATGGCAATCGTCGAGGATTGCAATCAGTGAACTAACAGATCAGGCTTGTTTCACATCTCATGACATACTCATGATACAAACTCGGTCAAGAAATTACTACATTTGTCTTTGAACATTTTAGTACAATAGCACGTGCGACTGTCGTAGCAAACGTCTTGCACTTGGTGAAATGTTGTTGCCATTTTCATCAAAGACATCAGCTAATATTGTCAGATTCTTCAATGGTCACAAAACCGTGGTGATAACTTGTTGGTCCCACGTATCCATAACTTGATGCCGTATCCAACGGAACATGGATGAGTGGATAAGGTTTTTGTGCATGTCGTGCACGTTTTTATGCTACCCATGTACCCAATTCATGTGGCTTAAGTACCATGGTATCAATCGCACACCTTCACCCATTGAAAATGGTGTTGTATCCAGCATTTGGTCATGCCTTGTGACCTCGTATGGTCATACAAGTCGTGCATGAAATATCGTGCAGGATGTTTACTGCGCTTGCGATGCAGAATTCAAAAGGCTCATTAACATCATGCAGTTCCTGGCTACCCTAAACATTGCATGGTCATGCAAGATTCGCGGCGGCGAAAGAATTCATCACAACTTGCATGATGTCAGAAAGCAAAAATCAAATAGGCGAACGTGAATGGACTCTCGTTGGTTATACATGGGTGTACTATATGTTTTAATCGTTAGTGGCTTTTTTAGTGGAACCAATTTTTCCCCAAAGGTTGTGAAGTGTGCAAGAATCACTGCGGTTATGCTTCATAACACTCCACTTGTGATTTCAACGGCCATCGATATGATCCTTTTCGCCCTCACAGGAACATCTGATGGAAAGGCACTCCCAAGAGAGGCCTCTCCAAGCAACCAAGAAGCGCTTCTATAGCAAAAAATTCTATGAATTGAAATGGGAGGCAGTCCGCGTCAAAAGGGGGGTCGAACTAGGCACCCCTAACAAATTTATCCTTTAGTTAAATGATGTAGTTTCTGTAGGCAAGGGTTGATCTTGTTTGTTTTCTCATGAAGGGGGGAATACATTCTTGGTTGGAAGAAAGAGGAAGATCCGCAATTTCAATCCTCGTCAAGTTCGTATACACAATTTCAGTTTTCCGGACACGCTGTTCGAACTATTTGTTTGACCCTTTTGTTCGAACTATGTTGACCCTTCTGTTCGAACTATCTGTTTTATCTGTTCGAACTATCTGTCAGGTTGACTTATCTTGGAAAGTGATCACTAAGGAGGAATTGTGACGGAATGTCGATGACGAGGAGCGGATGAGTAATATTCTCATTACAATCCTGCCGCGGCTTGCTTCGCGCCAGAGCCATTTTCATAACGAAGAACCCCTTGACAAATTTTGTAGATGCCGAGAGCACAGACTCGGCGGTCCTTAAGGACTCCAGCTTTAGGTGGTTGCGAACGCCGTGCAACAAACGGAATCGACGATCGCAGTTGTGCTTTCACCAGATTTCCAGACCCAAAGTTCTCCCTAACCAGATCTAGCGACCGTGGAGTCGAGAACGCTTTCGCCAAGTCGGGATTGGAGGCCGTGTTTGCCGAAATGAGAGGAAAGGACTCATGGACATGTTTATGCATTCCATCTGGAATCGGCCACTTTAAGAGAGATAAAGCTGGTCATCTTAATCGACCCCGCGGTCCATCATGTTTATATTTCTTCGCGATTGTCCCAGCCTAGCGGCACGCAGTGATGACAGGCCAAAGCTGACGTTGAACGCACACGAACACATGCTATGCCAGAAGCACCCGCGGAAATTCCGCACTGCCGGCCGCCCATCTCTGATGTGGTCGCCCGCTGCAGCATTCAGTCTAGGCTCCGTCTGCCTTCTTCTTATCTATCATTATTTAACAATTGTTTCCTTTCGGCCTCTTCAAGTATGCCACGCATAAGTTAAGCAATCAAAACATGGACGGGATAAACACACATGAAATGAACAGAACTATAACGACCACTTCAAAAACAAGACCTGTTTTAAAAGATCCCTTGACAAACCAACCCTGGTTTAGTGTCATTATCCATAGTAATTGCGTTCTTCTCGAGCCTTGCCATACTAGCCCAAACGTAGCGCCAACCATAAACGTCTTTCGAATGTAGCCACAATTGTATTAAGTCAAGCAAAACGCGCACAATTCAAGGATTTGGCACAGTTGGATACTTTGCAATCTGGTGAAATGTGTCAAAAACAACGAGCGCATACGTGCAATCACAAAAAATAGAATGGGGCATATTGAGGGCCTTTGGTGCTCGGGTGGTGCGATGTGCGTGACAACGCGTCGTCAGTGGTCCTTTTGAGAAACTCCATCAAGGAGAAAAGGGGCTTTAATAACATTGAGAAACATCTTCATGAATTTTACCGCCTTTAAAGAGTCGAAAGAATATTATCACACCGTTCATGTAACTCGTAGTAGTTCTCTCCACCATCATGGAAAGTGGTGGAACTCGTCGGCACCTTACGGAATGCAACACCAAAATTCAAGGCATGTTGCAAGAATTCCCTATGTCAAACGGCGCCATTGTTGTGATTTTGGACGTTCTTGTACAGTTTNAAACTCCATCAAGGAGAAAAGGGGCTTTAATAACATTGAGAAACATCTTCATGAATTTTACCGCCTTTAAAGAGTCGAAAGAATATTATCACACCGTTCATGTAACTCGTAGTAGTTCTCTCCACCATCATGGAAAGTGGTGGAACTCGTCGGCACCTTACGGAATGCAACACCAAAATTCAAGGCATGTTGCAAGAATTCCCTATGTCAAACGGCGCCATTGTTGTGATTTGTGACGTTCTTGTATAGTTTACTGTGACCACTCGGCCGTGTCCATACTCGTGCAGATTCCTGAGGCGGGCCTTGGTGACACCGGTGCGACGACTGGCGGCAGACTACCGGCTTGGAGTTGGCCGACTACCGTTCCAGAGCCCCAGATGCTGCCGGGACTCTCTGTTGTCTTCTCTACAGCTTGCAGGCGTCTTTCGGCGGACTGGCCATGAGCCATATTTGCATGCTTTTGCATTGAATGTCCACCGTCTGATGATGGATGCATGCATGTGACCAGTCCTAGCGTCTGTCTTTTGATCCTACACGTCTAGGTTCAGACGGCGTAGCATTCTGACATGAGTGCGCAGAGTTACGGCCAAAACAGTGGTTTTGGGACGGTTTTTAGGACAGCTCTTTGACTGCCGCGTGCGACACCCGCCGTACGCCGCGACAGGTATTTATGCCTTGGACCTGTCATTTGTTATTTCTCTCTACATTTATATTCAGTTTGAGTTTCCTAACACTTTGTTCGTGTCCCAACCCAGACCCTTGCAGTTTTGTCTCTAACTTGTGACTGTTGTCACACGCTGACTTGGCGTTGTCGCCTAGTGTCGCGGCAAGTGGTTAGGAAAGTTCTAGGAAAGTTCTCAGCCATAATACCTCGACCCATTGGTCGACGCGCATTGGGCGAAGAATGACACATATGCTCAAACGAGGTGTTCACGGACTCATGTACGTCAAGGACGTAACACTTCCCCCTCTTTAAGTTGTGCCTTCCCAACACATTAGCTCACCTAGATAGATGTAGAACCTCTCAACCAAATGATTGACATCGCTTCGACTGTCCTAGAGTTCCAGTTTGTTGTGCGCAACGTCAAAATCCTTCCACTTAATAAGATGGTCGTTTCCACAACCTTAATGTCTCAGGATGTCCTTGATGACAAAATCTTCCCACCCGCCCACTTGGATTGGAGGCAAGGAAGGAACATCCCTACCAACAAAAATCTCATTTCAATGCTTATCGTACTTCAACTTGTTGACATTAAAGGTCAAATGAATCACGATGTTATCAAGCAGGCAAAGGCAAGCAAGGGCTAGAGTTGTACTCACATAATCTCGAATGATCTTAACTATCTGGTCTGTCTTGTGAAGTATTCTCCACGTTGTTTGATGTTTGCCAAGATCAGGAGCGCACGATTGCCATTTCTGAAGATTTGATCACTACCATGTTGGTCTGTAGCTTGCTTCATTATCATTTACATCTTTGTGATGGTGTGTCGTGCTTCTAGAGAAGTCACGGTGATGGATGTCAACTAGGAGAGTATTACTTTGGCTCTATTGTCATGCCAATATGGTGAGAAGTCTCAAGGAAGCCTCAAGCCGTGATCAGTGCCATTGGCACTGTCCGGCTTCCACTACTCCCCCTTTCAAAGCGAGTCGTCCCGGTTTGCTCTTGATATTCCTAAAAGATGGCATTCACCCCGCCAGCATTGAAGTTGCGGGCAGGCTCCCTTGACTTGTGGGTTGCATCATAGTTCGGCCACTTGACAAGGTACTCCCATACACGGTCACGACGACGGTGGTCGAGGATGGCCTCCACTTCAAACTCTTGCTTACCCTCGACGACCATCGGAGGGGGAGGCTCCGAACTGCGGCCAAGACAATGCTTGGCCGGATCATGGTAGAGCTTGAGCTTGGAGAAGTGAGACACCTCATAGATTGGCATGGAAGGCGGGAGAGCCAACCATGCCACCACGGGTGTCCGCATTTTGAGCACCTCGAACGGACCAAGCCACCGGGGATTCAACTAGTCCGATCGGATCCCGCGAAGCTTGACGTGCACGCTGTTGAGAAGCACGTAATCACCAACCTTGAGCGTTGCGTCGACGCGTCGACATTCTGCGTGTACTTTCTGTTGCTGTTGCGCCTTTGCTAATGCATGCCGCGTCGCTGCCCAAATGTGCTTGAAGTCACGTGCGGTAGACTCCATCGCGGGCAAGTTGCTTGCGACGTGCAAACTGACGGGTGTGGAGGGCACCGTCCCGGTCACCACCTCAAATGGCGCCTTGCCGATGGAAGCGGACGTGGCAGAGTTGTATGCTAGTTGAGCAACCGGCAACCGCTGGTCGTACGCTGTCTCGTCCGGATCACCAATTGTACGGAGGAGCTGCTCCAGCGTATGGTTCATCCGCTCCGTTTGCGTGTCAGTTTGGGGGTGAAAACTAGTCGACAGCTGCACCTTGCTGCCGTACCATTCTATGAGTTCTTGCCAGAACTTGCTCGTGAAACGCAGGTCACGGTCACTCACAATGGACCAAGGCACGCCATGGAGATGCACCACGTGCTCAAGGAATAGTCGAGCCGTGCCTTCCGCGCTCACCGTATCACGCGTCTCAATGAAGTGCGACATCTTGCTGAAGCAATCCACCACCACCAACAATTGTGGCCTGCCGCTGTCGTGGGCAAACTCGTGATGAAATCCATAAAGATATCCTGCCACGGCTGCTCAGGGATGGGCAAGGGTTGGAGAAGACCCAGGGTGTTCGCCCTCTGTGCCTTGTGGCGTTAGCACACGTCACAAATCCGGCGAAATTCAGCCACCTCCGACTACATGGTGGGCCACCAAAAGAAGCAAGCTACCGTGTTCAATGTATTGTCGGCGGATAAGTGGCCACTCGGGCCACTGTCGTGGCACTCCTCCAAAATCAGCTGCCAAAGCGCCGGCACCACAGGAACCACCACCTGTTGCGTGCCGCGTCGTCGCCAATACGGCGCCTTGAAGAAAAATCTCCGAGCGTCGTACACCCAATGCGCCTCGTATTCCTCCGTGAAGAGCTTCACAAGGAAAGCATCCTCATGGACAGTGAGAGACGCGACCCGCATCATCAGGTCCGGTCGCCGTGAGAGTGTGTTGGCTAGGTTGATGCGACCCAGCCTGTACACGATCTCATAGTCAAAGTGCGACTCGAGGTACTCAACCCAACGTGCTTGCCGCCAACTCAGGTTTGGCTGCGTCTTGAAGTACTTCAACGCATGGTGGTCAGTGTAGGCCGTGCATTTTTGCGCCTCGAGGTAGCACTGCAAGTTCTTGAATGTTGCGACCACGGCGAGCATCTCCTTGTCATGGGGAGCGTAGTTTAGCTCTGCCCCGCACATTTTGCGCGAGTAGTAAGCGACCAGTTGCGACTTGTTGCCAAAGTCCTACAAAAGGATCCCGCCAGTGGCCAGGTCCGATGCAGCCATCGCCATTTCAAACCCACCGCCGCTGTCAGCCAAGTGCAAGGCCGGAGCGGAGTTCAAAGCCTTTTTGAGATTCTCAAAGGCTTCTTGTTCGCTAACCCCCCAACTCCACTCGCGATCCTGGTGCATGAGATTGGAGAGTGGCGCCAACACTCCCGCGTAGCCAAGGATGAACCTGCTGTAGTAGTTTCAAAAACCAAGGAGCACTTACACATCGTGCACACTGCGCAACTACGGCCACTCTTGCACGGCCGACACTTCGTGCGGGTCCATGGCAATCTGTCTATTGCCAATAATGTGTCCAAGCAATTCAACTCTCCCCACCGTGAACTGACACTTGGAGAGCTTTGCAAAAACTTTCTCCTTCCTCAAAATCTCGAGGACCTTCTTCACATGCTCCTTATGCTCCTCCACCGTCTTGCTATACACCAAGATGTCGTAGAGGTTAACCACCACGAAGTCATCCAAGTACGGCCTGAAGATGTTGTTCATCGCCACCATGAAGGTGGCCGGCACATTGGTCAACCCGAAAGGCTTCACGAGGAACTCATAGTGACCATAGTGGGTACGGAAGGCACTCTTTTCCACATCATCTGCTGCGATGTGGTTTTGGTGGTAGCCGGAACAGAGGTCGATCTTTGTGAAGATTTGAGTCGCACGGAGCTGATCGAACAGCTCCTCGG
This sequence comes from Penium margaritaceum, assembly GCA_023375785.1. Taxonomy (NCBI): domain Eukaryota; kingdom Viridiplantae; phylum Streptophyta; class Zygnematophyceae; order Desmidiales; family Peniaceae; genus Penium; species Penium margaritaceum. The sequence continues at coordinate 41,035 of SZWC01011853.1, forward strand.
CTCGTGGAAGCGGGTACAAGTTCTTGATGGTCAACTCATTCAACGGCTGGTAGTCCACGTACATGCGCATCTCCACCGTCTGTTTCTGCACAAACAGGACAGGTGTAGCGTAAGGAAAAGAGAATGGGCGGATGAAGCCCTCCTCCTTCATCTTAGTCAGCTGCTTCTTGAGCTCCTACAGCTACGCGTCGCTCATGCAGTACGTTGCACGAATATTCGGGTGTGCTCTAGGTTTGAGGTCGATGCGATGGTCCACGTCCCGCTTTGGTGGCAGACCCGCTGAGAGGGTGTCGTGGAATACGTCCTCAATCTCCATACACACCTTCCGAAGCCCCTCGGGCACCGTGGCAAACTTGCCTTGGGTCATCGGCTGCTCACGAGTTGCCCCATGCACCACAGCAGGTGCCATGTCCTCTGGTTTGTCGAAATCGTCCTCCACGACTCGCAGGAACGCCAAAAAAATCTGCTCCTTTTTTCGAATTGTGCGCTTGAGCTGCACCATGTTTACCATCATAGGTGCCAATTCCTCCTTGCGAGGCACCGACTGCTGCGGCGCTTCCTCCCCGCAAGTCTCCTCCTTCACGGCCTGTTCCTCGGACCGCGTAGGTAGGGGATACTCCTTGTCCCCGAGCTTGACTGAGACGGTACGCGCCTCCCAATTGGCGACGAGGTTGTACTTGTGGAGGAAGTCATGACCGATGATCACATCGTAATCATTCACCGGGCATACCCGGTATACAGTCGATATGCAAAGCCTCCCCACGTGAATGGAGAGGGAACGGGCTAGGTACCCCACTTCAATCGTGTCGTCCACATGGTTAGCGGTCCGCTTCTTGCTCGTGAGCGCAAGGCCCCACTTCTGATCACATTCCATGCTCACAAAACTATTGCTCGCGCCACAATCCAGCAGACTCCCCACCATCCCCTTGACGTCTTTCACCCCGTGTCCCATGCCTTGACCCCGGAAACCCCCTTAACTGCCGCAAGACGTTCGGGTGGGCGGTCAATTGGCGTTTGGGTTGAGAGGAGGCAAGAGTAATGCCATCTACTCCTGGATCTCCTTTTTTCCCGACTCCTTTGTTTCTTCCTTTGTTTCTCTGCTTCCTTTGTGGCTTGCTTCCCCTTCCCTTGCCACTTACCCTTGCCATTGTCCTTTGGACTCCAACAATCACGCACAATGTGGCAAGGCTTGCCACAGTTGTAGCACTTGCGCTGTTGCAATGCGCCGATCTCCATCGGCGTGTCATCGCTCTCGGCGCGCCTGCCGTAACCACCACCAAAGGAGTTGTGGCTGTTGGCATGAGCCTGTTGCACGCGCGAGTCGTACGGCTCTGCTGTTGCGATCATCCCCGGCAGGTCGTCGTTGAGGTCGTGCATCACCGTCACAGCGCGTGCGTCATTCTTGAGGCTGTTGTTGTAGTGGACGCACAGTTCATGAGAGTCAAAGCCATAATTGACAACAATTTCACAAAACTTGTGGGTGTAGTCGACGACGCTGCCAGTTTGGCGAAGTCGACGCAGCCTGGCACGCGCGTTGTTCCTCACGTCACCCACGGTGAAGCGCTTGATGAACGACTCCGTGAACTCCTTCCACGAAGCCGGCCATTTGAGGGTAGGGTCACCACTGCTACAAGATGGAGCCGATGGAGTTGAGATTCCGGTTGCGGCCGCAATGCCGGCGACCATTGCTGTTCCACTTCCGTGTGGATTGGACCGCATCATATCGGCCCACAAATCCAGCGATGCCCCTCTCAACAGGGTCACGGCATAGTCACGGCGCGCCTCATACCTTGAGGCATCCACGCCGACGGCGGTGGAGTACAATTCCAGTCTGAGTATCCAAGCGTGCGGAGTCGGCCCATCCTTCTTTGATTGGTCGAATGGCTTTGGCATGGGCGGGCTCGGGACGCCCACCGTATGTACGTTTGCGGTGGCAACTGCCACTGGTCTTGGCACTGGACGCTTCGTGAGCTCTTGATTGAGGTACGTGTTTTGCTTCTCCAACAGGTCCATCTTGGCCTGCATGTCAGCGAGCAACTTTTGCACCATTGCGACTGGTGTTACTTTGTCTTGCGCGTCAAACGCCGCAGCCAACGAGGACGAGCCGGATGAAGTCATCTTGCATCCGGTGCAACTTCCTCCTCAACGGGTCCTCCGATTACCGCCTTGTCACCGGAGTGCGTGGTTGGCCTTGGGTATGGATCCGCCAAGGAGACGAGATGCGTTCTGGTCTACGCTGACCACGAGAGGTTTCCACGTAGAAAATTGTGCCCCTGAGCCAAGGGTGGCTCTGATACCAAGTGTGAACAGGGCGCGGTGTGCTAGCCTCAACCGGATGGTGTAAGCACCAACTGGCGGCAACGGTGACCAAGGGGTGGCCGGTGCACACCAACCCAGGGTTGCGGAAGCGTAGGGTTGTCTCGGGGGAGCACGGGATCACGTGTTGCACAGTGGGAGTAAATTGTACTCGTTATTCAAATGTCAACATACAAGACTATATGTACATGATGACACATCCTAGGTGACCCGAGGTCGCCGAGCCGTGCGCGGCTCCGTACGGACCTGGGATGAGCGTTATTGCCTCAGCATCACATAGCTCATCTTCCCAACTTTCCAATGCACCAATAATTGCAGAATACCGTGAAGGAACAGCTGAGATATGGTCGTTTCTGTGAACCACGGCAATCTGCCGCTGGCGGCACCACTAGCGGCAGTGACGGCCGCCCGAAGCGCCCTTTCTGGTAAGGACACATCGGGGCTCCATTCCGAAGCATCCTTGGCCCTCAATGATCCTTGATTCATTGACTAACCGGGCTCCAAGGCGCACTTTGGCCTTGTTGGGTCTTCCGAGGGTCGAGCATTGGTCCTTGGGGATAAACTCCCGTCACCTGTTTTCCCCTCGGCCGGTCCAACCTTTGGCCGGGCGTAACGTCCTCAATTCTTGATGGATTGACCCCGTTCTTGGGTCCATATCGCACAATTTTTCCTGTAAATTCAAAATCCATAGTCAGATTACACATTCAAGAAAGCCTCAAGCCGTGATCAGTGCCATTGGCACTGTCCGGCTTACATAGTATGTCATTGATTTTTACCCAAAATGGTCCTTTAAATGGTTGTATTATTTTGTGATAGTGTTCATTGTGGAAATATATAGGGACATGTATTAAAACCTGTCTAATATGAGGAGGATGGAAATGTAGCCTTCCTTAGGGGTGAGTAGGCGTAATCCGAAGTACATGCCAATGTGGATCCATGGCTCTCTTGGAGTAGAAAGTCGTTGAAATAGTCATGGTAGCATCGTGCGATAAGATTCTTGTGCCTAACCTATCGCATGATCTATGAAATGTGGCCACGTTGACTTGCTTCTTGTCTGACTAGTAATGCTTTACCTGATTCTCAAGCGTGTTATCCTCTATAATGTCAACCAAAAAAGGATTCCTGACACTCCTCTAGTAGCATCCTTTAGACCTCTTTGTTGGGTGGTACGACATGGCGAGGAAGTCGTCGTCCCTAACACCAGTCGTGGAAGCATTACTTGGCTATGTGAACCCACCACAATCCTTGTAACCCTTCGGAAATGGCACGACCAGGCACGAATCTCATTCAATAAGCAATGTACTCATCTTAAACATCGGGTCCCGTTATCGTGAAAGAGAATCCACTCTATTTGTTTTTCTAGGTCGCTGCTTGATGTCCTAATCAAATTTGGTCTCAAAGAACTCAATCTGTTGACTTCATTAACGACTCAGATTTTCCCGAGTCTTGATGTTTTTAAGTGAGGGGTGATTGGTGCGGATGTCACATTGCTAGCACTTCATAAAAGAATACCAAAATCTTAAACGTGTACTTGACCGTCAGTATCTCTATTCTGTGCATCGCATAGCTCAGCTCCAGTCCGCTTAAACTTCTTAAAATATATGCAAACGGTTGTTTTCCACCGCTGTCGTCTTAGAGGAGAATGTCCCCCATTGTTTTGTAAACTACGACGATGGCCATGGTGTAGTTCATTAGCTAATCTTCCAATCATAAGACTTGCACCAAGGTCAAAGTATCTTTCAAAGAGTTTAACTTCTTTTTCAAGTCTCCTCATCCCATTCAATAGCTTTACTGATGATATTAGAGAGAGGAGTTTACACGTGGGTATAGTCCTCATGAATCAGTTATAGTAATTGCACAATCCTAAAAACACTTAATCATCCAAAACGTTCGACGGCTTCAGCCAACAAATGATCGCCTACACTTTCTTCACATCCATGGGATCTCTCTGCCATCAATGATGTTGAGTAACGCATTGATAGAATAACAAGTGAAGACACACTTCAAGAGTTTCCTATGAGAGTAATATCTTTGTACAATCTTGCAAAGTTTTTGATGATGTCAATTGTGATGTTCCGAGATGAGTTTTGTAAGATGATGCCGTTAAGGTGTATAAAGATTCAATCATCAAGGTGTATTCCCCCATATATTGTTAGGGTGTTTGTGATTCCATGTAGCATGACCGTGTACTCCGTGTATTTGTATCTGGTGTAGAATGCTCTCCTTTTTATATCATATCAAATACATGAATCCGATGAAAGCAATTGTACAGGTCGATTTCAGTGATAATCCTTACCCCGTAGAACTTGTCAAAAACATAGTATGCTTTTACAAGGGGATAGTGGTGATTGATTGTAATACCTAGTAGTTCATGCACATTGAAAACTCACCATATCTGTCTTGGGTTAAAAGCAAAAGTGGGGTGTATAGTGGCGTGGATGGGCTCATGAACCCCTGACCAAACATCTCATCTAGAAGTGGTTCCTTTAGCTCGGTCAGTTCATGGTCGCTCGTCCAATAGTTCCTACTAAGCGTCAATTAATTTCTTGGCTTGAGGTCTATTTGATGATCAATGCTTAGTTCGTCGAGGTATTTTGTCATGAAAAACCCCTTTTAACTACTCCATGAGAGATGGAAACTTCTCTATAACAGATGAATGTGCTTCAGACATTGAAGCCAACGAGGGTGATGGTTTCGTGTTTTCTGTATCAATCTCCTCTACTTCCGCAAACTCCACGTGGACAAGCCATGCTGGTGCTCTGTGTCCTAGGTACTGCTTTACCACGTCTTTTGCTATCGACCATGTACGGAGTTTTGCATCTGCTAAAACTTCCTCGTTTTCTTCCTCCACTGTTGCTTCCTCCTTTGCTCCTTCCTTAAACCATTGCTAGATCATAGTTCACTTATTAGAGGCAAGTGCCTTCTCTTGGTGTAAATGATGACATAGAATACACAACTACACCATTCCATGTGCAGATTGTATTACTGCAAAGAATCCCGTCCAAGGATTGTTTTGTAGTTGCTTATAGGACAGGTCTTTGAAATTGTGATGTTGTTTAGACCTCTCACTTGTAGTCACGGTGGATATCTTGCTGACACATATGCTATCGTCCATTGATGGTTTTTCTTTCAAACACTGCCATTATGGTTTGCAAACCTAGCTTTGAACCATGTTGTTGTAGACAAAACTGGACAAAGCTCTCCATCTAGTACTAACGTTTCCATTGTACGAATTTAACTACCCCTTTATTGCACTTGAGTGATCAGTCGATGCATGTTTTGTTGACCTGATAGGAAAAAATGTTGTATGTTATTGCACATTGCCACCTTTTGACCCCTCTTTTTTATTTGTGACTTCTCCCTTTGTTTTAGCTCGCTATTGCTACCTCTGATGGTTTACCGAGATATAACATGGTTTTACGCAAGTCCAGCACAACTCTTGGTCGTATTGATTGACACTGTCAATCTCCATCGGAGACAAAATTTATGTGTAACTTCCCATCACCAGAATGGGATGGTGGCCTCAGGATTGTCATCCATAGGACTATTACATGCGAGAACTATAGTTGGCACTGTCAATGCAATTAGCTCTTGTGATCCTTTGTGGATGGTCATGTTTGATGTCAAACACGTCAATTTCCTACATCATGTTGTGTCTGAGGTTGTTGTAGTAGTAAAAACATAGTTCTTTTTGAATAAGGTCACTCTTGATGATTATTTTACAAAAAATGTTGTATCCATTCCGCCATGTTTGACTGTGCACGCAAGCATGAAAGCTTGTACCGTGCTTTAGATTTATCATTCATTCATCCATGGTGGACAAGGTTGGCACGCGTGCATCCCATCAAGTTTGGTGGATTAAGTGAGTCATGCCACATTGGATTCATCTGCTTGAGATGTTGAACACCTCTGGTTGACAATGTGAGAGTGGTCACATGATCCATTGGCCAAACTCCATGAGTCTCCTGCTGCCGTTAGATGGTCTTTAACTTTGACCATCAATTACATTTTGTGCTACATAAAAGCATGTTTGTGAGGTTATTGTTTTCTTATTGTTACTGACCTCATCATTGGTAAAGAACACCTCCAAACCCTTGCCGAACATCCAAATTGTCTTGAATTTGTAGGATTAAATGGTTCCAGAAGTGCCAATAGGAATTGCGGTTCACTCCATAGGTGGATGTATCTCTCGGTGATCACTACTTTCCAAGTGCACGCATCTCAAAGCTCTACCATGTAGCTGAGTGAATAGATGGGTTTGGAGGCAATTGGGTCATGAAAAATTTTGGTATGTCGATCGGTGCCTCCCATCATGCCAGGTTTCGTCATGACGTGCAATGACGTGGGATGGAATTGGGTTTGCCAAGCTAAAAGGGTCTGTCAGTGGCTTGGTCGTCGAAGTCATCGAAGTTTTTAACTCTTCAAGAACTTGCCCTCGTGATTGGTATCTGTAGAGAGCATTGTTGCCTCCATGTTGTTGATCATTCATCGCTGGAATCCTCGCCGGTTATTGTTGCTCGCTGTTGGGTGCAATCGCTTTCTCACAATTTTTTTCACAAGGTTTCCGATCTTCTCGATGGTGACTATGCGTTTGAGACTCGTGCGAGGCTCTTGACTTGAAGTCATTGCATTGACTTCCCCTTTGACGCTGTTATGTTTTAATACCATGTGCTACACCACGGAGAATGTGGATGATACTTAGGAAGAAGGTGTGGAGAAAAAGACAATGAGAGGATTTGGGACAATGGGATGAATTGCATTTAGCAATAAGTGTAGTTCAATGACAAGTGTAAGAAACAACAAGCACACACATACAATAGAGAGAGCAAAAATGAGGCATATGTGGAGCCTTGGGTACTCAAATTGAGCAATGTGTGTGGCATGTTATCATGAGTTGTTGCTTTGATGTCAAAAGCTGAAATGTCATTAGGTTTTGTCTTTGTGGGTCTTCATTCATCAAGTCTGAAAGAACAATTACCACATGCAGCTACAATGAAGGTAGATAAAGTTTTTTCTGATTTGTTTTAGAACCATATCCTAGTCCTTTGAAAATGATTAGCACTTCACCAAATACAAATTAGAATGAACTATCTCCAATGAGATGTGCGTGCATTGATATGCCTTCAACCATGATTACAATGAAATCCATCAATTGAATCATTTAACAAACATATGTTTAATACATTAGACTTCTTGTGCAATAAAAACAATTGAAAGAAAAAGCATACTATACTAGTAGCAATAGCTATTAATGTAGGTTGATGCTGAAGTAACACTTAGCATTCATAGCAGCAACAATGAGTCGTTGTGAACAAGCTGTAGTTTGCATTTGAGAGCCAACATCTACAACATCATAGACTTGTTACAAGAGATAGCCGCAACAAGCACATGTACCAGCAGTGTATACATGTCATAAGGAGCAGCAACCTCGGGTCACTAATAGTCATTTTCCCGTTGTTGAAGGACATTTTATAGGCAATGAGGTCACTTAGAAAGGTTGCTGGACATGATATGAGTGATGCCATGATAGTGTAATACGAGAACGATCAATAGCATGATTGGAAGTCAGAGGCATGTTGCAATAGCCTTGTGTATCACATTGGTGAGGAGTATAGCACGTCAAAGATGGAGCACTAGGAAAATGAGTGGGATCGATGTTGCCAGAGCGTTCTACGTGACTTCCTAAGTCGGCACGAAAGCTTAATCATGCACATAGATTCTTTGTGAGTAGCGTATTGTCAAGGGCCATTTGAAGCATGGGTGTTGTCGGTAATGTTAGTCCCTATCTCATTGAAGACTACTTCTGTATGTGTTTGGCCTTCAATCTTTATCCAAAGAGAGATATAGAATGCATGCTCAAGTCTTGGCTCGTACAATCAGAGGTTGCATGCCATCGCTGCTTGCGCAGTTTTAGCCCTGGCCATAGCAAGAAGTTTATAGGACCTGGTGCTTGATTCTTTGAGTCATGAATGTTGTGTATTCAGTCATGTGGACCCCACAGAATCCAAAGAATGGCTTGACGGAAACATAAAATCCAACCATTTTTGTCGTGTTATTTCTTTGTCGGACCTGCCTCCCCTCTTATCCTTGATGGCCATGTCCAACATCACGTGCGTGTGGAGTCGTGCTCCTTGTATTCTACTCTTGTGTCATGTCAATCCATCCTAATGCTAACATGTTCATCCGACTGCCCTTTGTCCGGCGCTAGTCTTGGATTCCATAACTTTTGCATAGCTCCTCGAGGAGAATCACGGTGACAAACTCCCGCCTCGAGGTTGATTGTACATAGAACCTGGCACTTCTATGGATCCAATCCTTGTGACATCATTGATTTTCATGGCTTCGTGTTCTTCGAGGCTGTCTTTCAGAGTGACCCATCCGGGCTTGTACAACCTTTTCCTCATTCTCAACTTACTTGGCTTTGGGGATGTGGGTCTTCCATATAAAACACAGAACTTGGTGTGGTTTCTCCTCACTACGAGTCATGAGTGCCATTTGTTGTATCACCCCCTACCTCACTTCCAAGGTTGTTTACATCATTCTCTATCTCATCATGTTCATAGTCATCTACGTCCTCCCCAAAGTCACCTATGTATTCGTCACAATCACATATGTCCTCATCATTGCCTCTTCTTGAATCTTTCTCCCATGCTTCTTCTCATGCACTAGACACTAGTACTCCTCCATTTCTCCCCATGTGCAAGGTGGTAGCCCTTGTCATCAGACCATAGCCTAAAATGTGCGACAAGAGGTTTCTCTCTCTTCCCTTTCACTAAAATGACCCGTGTCTCATGATATTGTGAACCTGAATGCAACCTTACCCTTGGCAACATCGTCTAATTGACTTACTAAAGTTTTCACCCTTAGGCTTACCATCGGTGACATGCATCCTTGTACTACACTTGGCTATTCTCTAGTGGCCAACAATTTCCACAATGTTGGTGACACTTTGGACCTAGGATGTATTGCTAGGTGTTTTCTAGCGTGTTACTGTATCCTCCATAATCTTCTCACATTTCTCTAGGCTAGAAACGTGGCTGATTCCTCCCTCTCAAAGAATTTTGTGTAGGAGGAGCTTACTGCCCTTAAGGAGCATGATGTACTTAAGCTGATTGAATTCCCAGTAGGTTGCGAGACGGTCCCAACGCGCTGGGTGTATTTGTGCAAACTGAAGCCAGGTGGCAGAATTGATCGGTAGAAAACACAATTGACAGCCAGGGCTTCATTTAAGATCCATGGCATTGGCCGTGATCAGATGTTGGTATGCATTTGCCGTGACACCCATTTTCAAGCTCTTCTTAGGCTGGTGGCTCATTATGACGAGAACCTTGAGCAGATGGATACAAAAGTCTTCTTTCTTGTGTATAGAGGTTGACAAAGAGATATAATTGATCGAACAATCTGGCTTTATCAATGGTTCTAATGAGGTTTGGCGCTTGGATAAGGCCCTGTACAAACTTGAGATATTCCCGTGCTTCTTTAATTTAGATATCACCTCGATCTGACAGTGTTCATATTATATCTTTGTAAGCCATCTGTATCCATGTTTTTTCATGTAAGGAATCTCATGCCTCCCGCATCGTTGACATGATTAATTCTACCAAGGCCCGCATGAACTCTGATTATGAGAGAAAAGGACATTGGACATGCTTCATTCGTCTTAGGCAGGGAGCTCGAGCGCAGCAGACATCGTCACACCATGCATGTCCTTCAAAACAAGTATGTACACAGTTGGAGGCAGCGCTGTGCTTCAATTCTGACTCATGTCCCCATAGTGTTCATGCCAGTGACTCCAATAGGCCATAGACTGCCACAGTTGTTGGACGTATCACAATTAGAGATCATGGCCAGCCACTATCTACCTCAGTGTATCAAAGACTATGAATCACAATTTTGTAGACAGTCAAGGTGCATCTTTCTAGCCAATGGTAGTGACATGTTGTGGGAGAGAGAAAAGGAAGGGTGCATAGTGTGCATTACAAGTATGCCTTATCATGTTTCATTTGGTAGAGTGATGTGAGAGAGCACGTGGCATTGTCGCTTACAATGAAAGCTGTGCGTCTATATCCTTTGCACCACCACATTCTATGAAAATCAGAGCACCAAGCATGATAGCATGCTCCAGTGGCGCACAAAGCCCATAAATGCGGAGCATCAACATGCTCCTAAGTTTAGTGTATTCAAAACTATTCCAAAGTGTCAGTTGACACGTACCAATAACATGTGTAACTTCTCATGAAAGCCCTCTATAAAAGTTTGTTCAAAGTCACTGTGAATACTGCTAGTTTTCTATGCTATCTCGATGATCCCCACTGATATGTTTTCTAGGTTATATTCTATTCCTCATTTTACAGTGCTGCCTTGTTACTCTTGTGCTGTTGATGTGCGTTGCTCTTAGCCACCTTTGTTGCTTTAGGAACAAACAATCTTTTTCTACATTGAACCAGCTGCCACCTCACCACACCACGGTGGGAAAAACATATGAGAACATCAGTCCACCTCATTTCCAAGAAAAAATAGCAAAGGACAGATGGCACTGTAGTTGCGCGAATGACCGCATATGAGTTTCCAGCCATTATGCATTATGCAATTCATGCTGAATCCCAAAGGCACATAAAATGACACATTGAGCATGCATGCGAGCAATGGAAATCTTCTGAGCCACCACCACTATGGCCATGTACCTCCACACATAACTGTCTATGCCATCTTAGAGATTATGTCTTTGGATCAGAAACATTGCCGCCAAGGAATCATGGTGTTGCTCCAACTCCCATGGTTCCCCACACCAGGGCCTGAAATTCTCCTCAGTATGAATATCAAAACTGGTCGATGCTTCCTTCTCAACCCTTCCTATGCCTGCATATCTGGTGGACCCGACTCTCTTGACTGTGACTCACCTCCTGACACCACTTCAGCCCTCAAGTATTTCTCTATCCGTATATGCATAATCTCATCACTGATAGCATGATAGACCTTGGTGATGTGGTGCTTTGGACGATGGCATACTACCCACATAGGATCCAACCCAATGAGAGGTGGCTGGAGCATCTGAATACAAAACAGCAGGCACCCCAACCACAGCTGCGTATTGAGGCATAAATCTGCTGTCGACATGTGGACCCAATTCTTCACCAAAGTACGGTTCACATGGAGCCAGAGGTAGCACCTGGAAAACCGGTGCCCTGAAAAAAACACTCATGCCAACACCTGCAATTCCCTCGATGCAAAATCCCCTCCTCTTTGTTACTACACAGACAATATTGTTCCCTATACCTACATTGCACAAGCAAACCACGACACCTTCATGTCGTCAAACTTGTGAGGAGTATGTCCATAGACAAAGAAGCCCACCTGACCGTGACGACAGGCCTCCAACGATGGGGGGCACCTCTGAGTCACTCCCAATAAAGCAACAACCTTGGTGTGCCACATGAGAGAGAGAATACCAATAACCCTACCCGTAGGGAGAAAGGGGCTGCAACAATCTCCGTGTCTCGTGCTCTTAAAGAACCTTCATCTCCATATTGAATTCTAAATTAGGGTTATAAATGAGTAGCCTCCGAGAAAATCCCCTAGATTATTCAAGCTGCAAAGTTTAAGCTGCCACCAAAGATGAATGCATGAGGTAGAGGATGACCTCCTAGAGTATTCAAGCCTAGATTGCCACCTAGTATCCGTAGCCTGAATGGTTTCAGGGGTTTATCCCAAACCAAGAACTTTGTCTTGTTGATATCACACATACGTAGCAAAGTGGCCATTGGCTGAGGATCATCAATGAACTACAACTCCTTACCTTCCATTTACTACTATTTCAACCACAACTCAGCCAATTCCTGCAGTAAAATGTCTGTGTCCAAGAGGCAGCCCAAGCGGACGACATTGCCACAAATGAGAGGGATGTCCACAAGTGCTACTAGAGGGACATCGCCTGTGCGAGGCCAAAATAGGCACTTGCATAGCGATAGGTGCAACCTTGACTGCTGTGCACCTTTATCAAGCACTAAATGACGAGCAAGGTGTAAACTAAGGGGTGCGGCAAGGGGTGTGGCAAGGGGGTGTGGCAAGGATTTTTGGCTACCGCACTCCCTGAGATCTCTCTAAGACAAAGGGGCACTGATCCTCAAGTACAAAAGATGTGCTGACTCCATGTAAATTTTCCTAAAGAAGGGGGACCAACATACCAAGCCTCGCTCCCTCCCCACCTGAAGAAATTGATTCCGTGCCACCTCGTTGAAGGCCACGTACATCTATGGATAAGAAAAGTCTAGACTGACGGTTGCACAGCCAAGATTGACCATGAGAAGCACCATCTTCAACACTCTCATAATGAACACTAGCAGCTACATTACCTCCCACACCCTGTCTTTACCTTGCTTGAGTAATACCTGTCCTGCCAAACACAGTAATGCCTCCCCAAATGCAATGGATCATACAAGATTCTCCTCCCAGTCCCCCTTCGAGAAATGGACTCAAACTTCAATCTTTTGTTATCGAGCCACCATGCCACAGGTATCAGTAGTTCTCTTCACAGGATAACCCTCATGATAGCTTTGAGGCTCTCCAACCCTAGGTAGACTCTATAACCCCAGATGAGTTTGACCGGATGCCTTGGGTCCACAACCTATGCCACAAGAGCGACATGGCCCAGGCAGTTTGCCTATGGCTGGTCATGGCTAATCAAAATTCTTACAACACACTCCACATGTTGCGATCGGACCATGGTAGATAATTCCTTGGCAAGATGGACATGTTCTTTGCCAAGGACAGTTTCTTTGCAAAAATCTCCACGCCTGCCATACACCAACAGAACATTGTGTAAGATCTCTTGAACCAAACCATGGAGGATGTGGTCTCTCCTATGTGTGTTGAGTGCATTCTCTCGGAGTCATTTGCCTTGAGGGCTCCTGCCACATAAGGTGGATGTGGAACCGCCTTGGGCATGGTCCTCTGCCGGACCATATTACAGTGTGCAAGCTTTGGTTTGTCCATCGTACCGACCTTCGCCTCGCACATGTCTACGGTTCTCTGACTTCTGTCCGGTACACTTAGGAACAGCAGGGCTCCAAGGTCTTCTCACATGGTCGCAAGGGTGCCTTTGTGGACATTACCTTACAGGAAAACACCTGAAGCATCTGGGATCCTGCTCTTCTATGCATATTTGAGTCCTGAAATGCCCTCTTCTTTGAGGATTTCACTTACCGTGACCTTGCGCACAATCTCTCTCTGCTATTCACCATGATCCCATTTGAGCTTATTCATGAAAGATAATGGATTTTAGGCCAGTGGATGCGTCTGTCGTGGACCTCACACCTATTCTTCAGTCGCGTGCATGTCACAATCCCCCAATTGTTGCATGTGGGTGTGTGACCCTACTTGCCCCTGATGGTCACACATACATCTGTACCCACACCAATTCATGTGACTTTTTCAAATGTGCCTGTCATTGTGCCTACCGATTCTCCTGCATCTATACATGTCTCCATGCCTCATGCTTTTCCTACACCAGTACCTGCCTCTACGTCTACGACACCTCCTACGCTTGTGTCTTTCACTACGCCTACAACCTTACCTATGTCTTTGCATGCACCCATGTTAGTCTCTGCTTATTCCAATGCCACACCTGCCTGCAATTCCATGACCACTATTTCTGCATCCCTCTTGCCTGCTCCCCAGCCACAAAAGAGCACTTCCTGAACTTGCAATCCCCGTGGTTTTCTTCAAGAAGTGCCCTCGAGGGCTTCATGGTCTACTGTCTTGCCACCCAGACATTTTGTCCGCATTCTGACAGCGGTAATCCTGTCACGAAGGCCCATTCCCTTCATATTCAGGCCGACTATAACAAAATACACCCTGCGTGTCTAGTCAACTATGAGCTGGTCTCCTGTGATTTCTCCATCACGTATGATGCCGCGGCCGACCTTGTCATGGTCCGGCCTATACGAGACTCATGCATCATGGCTACCCAGATCTCTCCCTTGAAGACATCTATCCATGGACATTGAAAGAATTTTAAGGAGAGGACGCTGTGCTACAATGCACTGCGTCCTCACACTATCTATGAGGATAGCATCTATACCACCAGAGAGCTTGGTGTCAACGGGCTTGTTGACCTTCCGACGAGACGGAGGTCATACAAGGCAAGCTGGTCTTTTGCGAAATGGTGAATCTAGATGGATCACCGGAATGCTACAAGGTCCACCTGAAGGCCAAAGGTTTGAGGTCATTGAGGGTGCTAAATACACCAACAGTTGTACACCTGTTGGCTGCATGACCATGAGCCTTGTTGTTTTTCATGTCGTAGCTCACCATGATTAGGAACTTTACCATATGTTTTGAACAATGGGTTCCTCCATTGCACTCCAGATTTCAGGATCGTTTTGGTGCAGCCACCAGTATTTGTGGTTGGTGACAAGGCCTAGGGCTTGTGTCTAGCCTTGTATGGCCTCGTGCAGTCATCACCGTATTGGAACAAGGAGATCATTGGTACACTTACTTGTGAAGGCTATCCATATAGCGAAGGTAATCCTTTCCTCTTCCTCTGATACAGAGAGAAGCATTTGAAACCCATCCAAGTTGAAATTGATGATGTCTTGATTGCATCCCCTTTGATAGAGGCCATGAAGGAAGCCACGGTAATCCTTCAAGCTGTATATAGAATGAGGTACTTCGGTTCTGCAGTTGTATTCTTTGCTATGGTTATTGTTTGTGACTGCTATAAAAAAACACTCTTTCTTGACCTTGTGCGCTACGCTCACATTGCAGGGGAATTTTTTTTTCCCAAGTGAACTTCCCACAACCTCCATGGCCATCATACCAGACGGGCATGGTGCGCTCAAGGTAGGTCATCCAGCACACCTATGAGAGACCCAGGTGGTGACCTCGTACCTGCATCTCATTGTCTCCCTTGTGTACTTATCACATCCATTCGTCCCAATACTCCCATATCTGTCAACCTCCATGCACAATTTATACGATGTCCCCATGCGAGAGCCTTGCGTGTGGCTGTGCAAGTGGTACGGTATGTGGTCTCCACTTTACCAAAGGCTCTGTTTTTTTCATGGCTGCAATGACAATGACTAGGCTTAGATCCTGATGGGCGGAGTTGGATAGGCTGTGTTTTCCTGTTGGTGATGTGATAGTGTCATGGGGCATAAGAAATAGGATTGCATTTTGCGTAGCTTGTTGGAGGTAGTGTACATTGCATAGGGACATGGGGCTACTGAGGTAGTGTGATTGCAACGAATGTTCCATAAAACATGTCACTATGTATCTTCCATCTTTTTATGTTGTGACAATGAGAGTGCTCGAGCCATAACAGGGAAATCTGGTGTGTTTCATGTACGCACAAAGCTATTGAGAATCATTTAGCATGACTTGGTGGAGCAGCCTGAATTTTGTCATCTAGTTATGTTTGGACCTGCAACGAGCTGACTTCGTGACCAAGGTACCGGTGAACAGAAAGTTTGGAATGGCCATTTGCTTCATCAGGTTTTTCCACTTGCATGAGGGTAGCTGAGAGTTGGGTGTGTGCGCATGCACTGTTTAGCATCTTGTTGCACACTTGTGTAAGTTTTGTATGTGTTTAGGCATGCATCCCATCAGGTAATGGAGGAATGTTGTGACGGGAGTCGTTCCCGTCTGTACACATGGCTGACTGTGACCAATCGTTTGTGTCCATGCTTGTGTAGATCCGTGATGCAGACCCAGCTGGCAGGGAAGTCTGTCGTTTGGTGATCCACCCATCCACACCTGTAGAACACCTGCCACGGTGTGCTAGAGATTTGCTTGGACACTCAACCTTTTTCTGTAGCCTTTAGGATGTTCTTATGGATTGGCTCTTGGCCCAATTTGCATGTTTCTACATTGTGTTTCCAATGGTCGGTGTTGCACCTATGCCTCTATGCATTCGTTACACCCAGCTCAACATTATGCATCCGTAGGTTCAGACTGTGGAATGTTTAGCTCTGTGTGTATAGAAACCAGATAAAACAAAGATTTCTGGGCCAGTTTAGGAAAAGCTAACCCTATCGCGTGCGTCATCCGCCATGTGCTATGATAGGTACTCATGTTGTGAGCTTGTTAAATGCCAATTCTACCATCATGTTGCAGTTCTCAAAATGTATGAGACAATTCGCATCTCGCCTAGCAAAACCCTTGACGTTCCTACATGCTAGTTCATCAAGTGATTGGACAACGTTTCCACGTCAATGATAGCAATGCTACAAAGACTTAATGCAATTTCTCTAAGGCAAAGCGACCATATACTTCTATTCTTGGAGAATAATCCGCATTCCTCCTCCCTCATGAATGTAAGCACCATTTGCCTCATAGCGGAACAATGAGCCACATTCACCCCTTTGTCTTCTCCATAACGAGCATATGGGTGTTGCATGCCATGCGACGTCAACATGGTGATGTCACTATTTTGTTTCCAAACAATCACAAACCTCTTCAAAATGGTTTTTTGATTATTCAAGGGGTGGGTTGCCTAGGATTTGCATGGGGTGTCCGAGACTCCCCATGCATTATGAAGGGACCTGCAGGGCCTCGCTACCTTGGGACCCTCCAAATTCCCTTCCAGTATTGAGACATTGAAATCTGGTTGTGTTTAAGGAAGATTTGCATCTACTTTGCATATAAAAATCAGGGTTCAATGGTGAAAGGAAAAAACAGTGGGAGAAAAAAACCCCACATTTCATCTAACGGAAGATACCGGCCAATGAACATCAGCTTGAATCTCCATCGCGATATTCCCTTCCCCCTCCCCCGCTTTTTCCAACCATGACCTCCCATTGTTAATGTATGGACGTTGAATTGTTGAAGTGTCAGATAGTGTTGTGTAGTGAGAGCTTCTTCCTTTGCCTCGATGATGCTCCAACAGCTACATTACTTCTTCTGTGACATGTATGGTGCATTCTAGCTACCTAGTTCGCCCATGCATGCCTGATAGATTTCTTTCGTTGGTTGAGACTTGGGCTCTTGGTGGTCCATGCCAGTGCCCCGAGAGACCCCATGATGATTAGACACATATTGTATTTGACAGGTTGTGTATTCTCTCTGTGGTCGAGACCCGATGACAGCTTGGGAGACCCGGTACTGATTTATCAATTCAAAACTGATGTTTGGTCTACTGTGTGTAGCCTGCATATGGCAGAGACCCGGACGCGCAGTGACATTGTCCGGCGTCTCGGGAGGCCTATCTTGTCTAGCTTTGGCTACCGGTGGTGCTAGCATACCACCGTAGAGTCTGGACATGTTCTGTGTGTACATTGCATGTTCTCTCAGCGGTAGAGATCCGAACACTTCGTGGGTTGTCTCGGTGCCTCGGGAGACCTATCTTGTCTGGTTTCACGTTCCCTGGTGTGCCTATTTCTGATTCGTGTGTTTTGGTGCAGCGGGGATGACAAGGCCTGGCGGATTAGCCACTAGTCCCCATTGTACAAGCCTACTCTAAAGCTCATTGTAGTTCCTCCTTGTTCTCCATGATTTTTAGAGGCAGGAAGATTTGGCCTTCATCATCTGTCCCTCACATCCATAGCTCAAGAGATTTTTGCATGGACTTGCATGCCCAAGTCAATTAAAAGTTGGTATCAAAGTGGAGTGGGTCGTGTGAGCTGTGGTGGTGCTATGACAACCGGTCTAAGACACTATTAAGGAGCCCCACATGGTGCCATGTAGAGAGTAGTGTGCTAGAGCACCTACATTTGGAGTAAAGGTGAGGAGCTATAGCTCTCCGGTGGATCAATCACTGTCGTATTTACAGTATAAGAAGCACTGGCATTGGAGGTAGTATCTTCTAAGACCGGGAAAAGGCAAAAGACAACAAATGAAAGCCCATAGGTTGTTTCCTCTAGCTGGCTGCGAATGGCCAACAATAGGTGAGTAGCAACTGCAATCGCAAGCAACAGCCGCAGAGGGCAATATCAACTGAGGAGCAGCATCACCAGGTACATGTACTAACTGTAGTTGAAAATGGCGGCGATTGCAGCAAGCTGCAAAAATAGCAACGGTGTCGATGAGTAGCAGTAGCAGGAACCACAACAATGACAGCGAGTTGCAGGAGGAGCAGTAATCGCGGTAGCACGCAACAGCAGCAGCAGCAATTCACATCAATAAGAGAAGCACACAGTAGCGGTGCAAAAGCACCTACAGTAGTGCGACAGTAGCACCTGTAGTAGTAGCAACACCAGCAGTAGGTGGCAACTTGGTTAACTGTGTGTAGCAGCAACACCATGCAACATCGAGCAATTATAGTCATGGTAGTAGCAAAAGAAGTCATGGTATCAGCAACAATAGTAGCAGTAGTGCATGGAAGTAGCGAGCAGTAGCAGCCATAGCAGTAGTAGCAATGGGTGCTACATGGACTCCACGCAACGAGAAAGCCACGCTACCGGCCCAAGTGTGATGATCACCGGTGAGAGCGCCAGCAATTGCGTCCACCATTTTCGTGGGTGCGACCATCAGACATGAGCCAACTAATGAGGATGGAAGAAAACCATAAACAATTGCCGCACTTGACAAAGGGGGGATATATGGCAATCACCAGTGAGTCCTCCTACAAAACATCACAAGGGAATTTGGTAAGCCAAAGAAAATGAATAATTCTATACCTCAAAGAAGGAGGAACACGAGTGAGGGGTCCTTTGTTCAATCACCAGAGAATTTGGTGTGGAAAACATAAAACAGAAAGCAAACAAAAACAAAACCGACAAGGCGTTGGGATTCTTGTGGCGTTTGAGGAATACGAGTGCAATGACGCAACAGCATGCATCTTCTGTCTTTGCCTGGTACTATTGTGGTGATGGGCATCATGGATGGCGTTGATGCTTGCAGCGCCCTCCGAGTTGGTACCGCCATAGATATGAACACCAGATCCTGTGCGTGCCATTGACAACATTCCGACCTGCCTGATATGACAGTCTCCCTCACCGGAGCTATGGCCATAATCTATGGCGAGCTACAAGGTCTGAAATGGGTGGTACATGATCTTAGCGATAAAGTTTTTGTTGGTTGTGCTGACAATACATCATGCTTTTGACCATCTTGCACCACGTGAGAGGCCTTTGCTGACGACTTTTCTTAGTGAGCATCAGGCTTGCCATCACAAGCCGCGACCATCCTTTACACTTACGGTCCTCTTGTGGTATGGATCCTACATGAGATTGCTCTTCTCTTGCCAATCGCTCTATTCACTCTTGTGCTCGACTACAGCATTGGCACATGACACGGGAGGTCTGCCTTGTCTCTGGCACATCGATGACCTCACCAGATTCTACGGTCATGCAGGTGGAGGAGGATTGTATCTGTTCATCAACAACGACCACACAAGGATGCGAGATTTGTGATCCGGCTATACTGATAGCATCATTGGTCATCGTTGGAGTCAGACACTACAGAGGATACTAGAGGGACAGTAGTAGTAGCGGTGGTCACGACAACTGCTCCATCGACAGCTCCACATCCCTCAAAAGTGACACCAGGTGTCTGAGTGGACGTGCCTATGATGGGAGGCACAAAGGCCTACTCTACTCTCCTGGCGACCCTATTGATACCAATAGAGGTAGCAAGGGGAGAAACGATTGCTACCATGCCAAAATGGGAAAGTGCAGATCATGTGGTATGGAGAGTTATTGTGTAAGAGGTTCCACCAGCTACAAAAGCTATAGCTCCACAGGTTGCAAAAGCTACATCAAATACAGCAGGGAGAGCACCAACTATTACCAGGTAAACTCGGACAATATAGATCATGATGCACTGAATCTTGTTGTGGAGGTAGCTCTTGCAACTACAACACCGACAGCTCCACAGCTTGCAGGCCATTTTGGCCGATTCCCTTGTTTTGCTTGCTATTCATGTCTGGATGATACAAACCCACCTTGCGTGAATCCATTGCGTAGAGCTCATTCTTCTGCACGTTCTGGTGCAGACAGTGGGTGATTTTGACACCTCACCAGTGAGTTTTGGCCCAAACTGTGATTTTATGCCAGTTTGAGTACGTACGAAAGTACCGCCGCCCCTAGCAACTCTAGGCGGCCAGCAACTATTTAGGCTGATTGTTGCTCTGTTGTCACACAATCTCTGCATGTGTTTAGTAATGGAAGCATATTTGACACTGTATCGTGTCGTCTAGCCAAACCCTTGCCGTTTCGCGTCCGACGTGTGTACACGCCGCGAGCTGACAAGCGTGCTAGGAAGCTTCCTAGAATCTTTTCATGGTATCGGAGTAGTGAGACAGTTCTCGCCGAGCTGTGTGGAAGAGATGCAATAGAGCAGTAGCAGTGAGCATCAACGTTATAGCCGATCCACTGGGACCTGTCGATGTCACCCGACTGCTGGCTACGTCACCCACCTTTATCACGTCAGAGTGCATCAGAAGCAGCCGCTAGCAGCAGTAG
This sequence comes from Penium margaritaceum, assembly GCA_023375785.1. Lineage (NCBI taxonomy): Eukaryota > Viridiplantae > Streptophyta > Zygnematophyceae > Desmidiales > Peniaceae > Penium > Penium margaritaceum. The sequence goes on from SZWC01011853.1 coordinate 61,749, forward strand.
TGAAAACTGCAGCAGCCGGTAGCCGCTAACAGCTGCCAGCATTAGCGATAGCACAGGCGGCAATAGGCCGCAGCCGTAGCAGGTGGCGGTGGGCAGCAGCAACAGCAACGCCCAGTAGTAGCAGCATGCAACAGGAGCAGCGCGCAACAGCGTTACGTAGTAGCAAAAGGCGGCGGCGGGCCGCAGCAGCAAGTAGCACCATTGAGCTGCAGCAACATAAGCAGTAGCAGCAGCGCAGTAGAGCAACTGCGTAACAGCAATGCGTGGCAGCAGCAGCGCGCAACATCCGCAGCGCATAGCAGCAGCAACAGTAGCGCGCAGCTGCGCTGTAGCACAACAGCAACGTACAACTACTGCCACAGCTACGCAAGCAGCTGCGTGGCTGTTTCTTCAAGCGCCAGCACAGCAGCAGCAACGGCGAGCAGCCGCATGAGCAGTGGTGGCGGCGAGAAATTATAGTACCAGCGGCGAGGGCAAGTAGCTACAGTACCAGCGACAGCAGGCAGCAGGCATAGTAGCAACATCTGTAATAGCATCATCAATGAATGGCAGCAGCAGCAGCGGCGGTGGCGGCGGCGAGCAGCTACAGCATGCGGCCGCATTTGCACACGGGCGGAGTAGAAGTAGTAGCGGCACGCGTAGTAGCGGCAGCCAAGACGACAGTAGCACCCGCTGCTTCCGCCATTGCAGTAGGCAAAAATCTGCCTCGTAGCTTCCCGCCGTGAGTGAGCTCGCCGTGGGGCGAGCTCGCCGTGAGACCGCGACGAGCTCGCGATGATTGGCGAGCTCGTCAATCGGCGAGCCCGCTGATCGGCGAGCCTGCTGATCGGCGAGCTCGTCCGATCGACGAGCTCACTGAAGGCGAGGGTCGAGCCAGACCAAAGAAAGAAAAAAAGGGGAGGGGGAGAGTACAGGGGGAGGTCCTCAAGGGGGCACCCCGGAACAACCCCAAAAGAGGCACTCAAGGAGGTGACGCCTGAAAGAAAAGAGGGAGAAAGAGGACAGGGAAGTCCTTGAGAGGGGCATTTGATTCAGACCCCAAGAAGGGGTACCCCACTCGCGCCGAGTGTTTGGTGAAAAAAAGAGGGTTTTTTGTGTTATTTTGTTTCTTTTACCAAAAAAAGGTGTGGCTTGAGGCCACCACCGTCGGCTGATGATGGGAACCGCTGTAGTAGCATCCGCCGCAAGAGTTGCAGCGGTAGCACCGGCAGTGAAGGTGGCTTGAGGCCACAGCCGTCGGCTGACGACGGCACCCGGTGTAGAATCAGCACCGAAGGTGACTTGAGGTTGCACACTTGAGTCGCACAGTAACGCACCACTAGCGCGGTGGTGACTGTCCTCGTGATGGTGTTGCAACACGTCTGAGAGATTGCGCTTTGATCGCTCACCTTCCCTTGTGGCCTTGTGCCAGCGGGAGCAAGTGTCGTGTGCACTCACCCACGCCGAGCTCCTGTGATGAGCGCACTGGCGTGGCAGGGAGCGCAGCCGGCGCCGTAGTTGGCACCGGCTCTGCATACGTTGCAGACGCCACGCCCACAGTGGCAGTTTCAGCTGTGGCATATGCCTTGGGCGTCGAACGGCTTCGCTTGCTGCTACTATGGGGATCGGCACCATGGATGGCATTAGTGTCGCCAGCATCCTACGTGGTGGTGACCGCTTTGGATACGGTCCCGCCCTTCGTCTTCACCATCGGACTCAGAGACGTTGTCAGACAATACCGTGGCACCCCTTAGTGGAGCTATGGCAGTGTTGTACACTGAGCTCTAGGGTCTAAAGCGCATGGTGCAACAGCTCACAGACCATGTACTCTCTGAGCGGGCCGTTGCCACCATGCCGCCATAGACATCCCTATCTCCCTCCTCGCCATCCTCACCTCCTACAGTGTCGTCATTTACCGGTCCCTCGCCACCCGACCTTAGCTCCACATCCGACGCCATCCGCTCTCTCCTGGAGTCAGTCATTGTCATCCCAACCTCCGACCCCGTTGCTATCTTTGCCGTCACTTTTGCCGGTACCCCTTGTGCACGCACTCGTTGAGCGAGACAGCGGATGGCTCGACAGGCTAGACGTGTCCAACCAGCAGTAGCAATGCCGACAGCAGCATCACTAGCAGTGACGGACTTTGCTGAGGAGCCGCTTCCATCTTCTCAGGTTGCAGGATTGGTGTGTCACCCCCTTCCACCTTCTGACGCTGTGTCGGTCGTGGGGGGGATGGAGTGTCCGCCAACGACTACCTTATAGCCGAAGACTGAGGCAGCAGATGGAGACTTACGACATACTCAGTTGGTGCATCATCTCGCTATGGTGGAGGACTCTTCGTCCAAGGAGGAGTGGTCAGACGCTGAGTCAGCTTTGGAGATCGAGTTGGAGATTGCAGTAGATGTGGCGAAGGGAGTAGGAGAGGCACCAGAGGCCGTTGATACCCTGACGATGGCCGGGACGATACTAGCTACTATGGCGGTGGCAGGAGTTGCAGCAGAGCCGTCTCCCTCGTCATCGGTCACGGGGTTGGTGCGTCACTCCCTCCTGGTTTTTCCCACTCTGTAGGCTGGTGGGGGGGTGGAGTGCTCACTGACGACCACAAGACAACACATGATTGATGCACGGGATAGTGCTCGACGGCAGGAGCATGTGGCTGACCGCCAAGAGGGGACAGATGCCTCTTGTGAGGACGACGAGTCGTACATGGGGGATTGGCCAGACAGGGAGTCGGTGACAGACGAAGAGGCCCATTGTGCTGCCGTATTTGTAGCAGCCATAGCATGAGCATAGGATGTCCCCTATATGACAGTAGACGTCTGTGTGTGCAATACGTCGGCGGCACCTGATGAGCTTGCAGCAGCCATGGTCGAGGACGCAGAGCAAGCTGCGGATCTCTGGCTCAGGGCTTCTTTGACCAGCGTTGTTGAAACCATGACAGTTCCAGCCGACGACACAGCGACGACAAGCGCCTGCGCCGAGCGCCTGAACTCCCGATGGACGCTCAAGAGGCAACCGTGGTTGGAGTGGAGGCGTACGTGCAGAGTCTCATGGACGAGCTCCAGGAGGCCAGTAGCCGTTGTTACACCGAGATTGATCCAGCATGACAGGCTATCATGGAGTGTGTGGAGGTAGCTCCGTGGTCTCTACAGCATGCACGTATGGGACCGGCGGATCTCGAGCAGCAGGTGGATGATGCGCTGCGCACCAGGGGTTGCGAGGAGCACCACAGCACTGACCGCACCTTCGATGACCGCGACGTTGCCGAGGATGCAACTATACCTACACATGCCAATGTCCGGACACTAGCTAACGGCCGTGCGACAGGTGTGTCACGAGCAGCAAGTGCCTTCGCATCAGCTGTTCCTACGGCCCCAGATGACTTACATGGCAACTCTTCAGCACCTCGTGGCCCGGTGGCACTTGAGTCGATGACTGGCGCAGAGGACGTCGACTTGTGCGACGAGCAGGCGCAAATCCACTCCTTCCTACGGGGTGATACTGCGAGGCTGTAGGAAGCTCTGGCTCATGTCGACATGCACACGATCGAGGTCCACCATGAGGTTCATTCTGCGACTGACCGCCTAATTGCCACAAATGCAGCCAGCCAATCGGTTGCTGTGTCATAGCTCATTGAGCTCCACACGTGCCTTGACATTGCGGAGGCTGCGAGGCAATATGCGGCTTAGCAGTTGGAGGCCATAGAGCAAGCGATTGTCTTGGAGGAGGCCTTCAGCGCTCGACTAGTCACATCAGCAGGTGACGACAGTAGTGATGATGTCAACGATGATGACCACAGCGATGACGACGCTCCCGGGTGAGGCTCTGTGTGAGTACGTCCCACCAACATCATTGTCACCCTTGCTATAGCAGTGTAGGGGTATGTGGCTATGGGGGAGCCGTGCTCCCTCCTGAGGGATTGTGTTAGGAGCAGCCACCAGCTTTGTTTGTGCTGTCAGCCTCTACGGCCCACGGGGGGTGTTGGAATGTGGGCTTTGGTGTGGCACTCTTTTGAGGACAACGAGGTTACTTAGGGTGTGACATGATGCTCTACGAGACCCGCGCACCTGGTGAGTGCTACCAGTGTGACGTTGAGACCCATTGTCTCCATGCATTATGTATTATGTATGATCCATGCATGGTCTGGTCGAGACCCGAACACCCGAAGACACTTTCCAGGGTCACAAGGAGACCTTGTTTCTCTCCATCTCTTGCATGATGTTTGACACGTAGGTGTGTGATTGATTTCTTGCATGTTCGAGTCCCGTGCACTTGGTGGGATGCACCATTGTCACGAGGAGACCCTGTGCTATAGTATGCTTATACGTGCTCGCCATGATTGGTTTCCCAAGCCATCCTGTCCTGCCTTTGCTCAGCCATTGTGGTATTGACGGATGAGTCAACCAGGGGGAGTGTTGGCGTGTGTGGCTTCCACCCGTCATGAGCCATGGCCGTGGCACCTACGGATGCACGAGGAGCTGATGGTGAGCGGCGGCCGAGTTGGAGATCGTGACGACCCGACGGGACTCCGGATCGTCAAGTGACTTATCCAGCAGCTACAACATGACAGGTGTGACGCAAATGATGCGTATCTACAACCTGACTGGCTGGTCTGCCGTTGCTGGAGTTTTCTCGGTGGTCGAGACCCACGCAACCGGTAGCCTGTATCGGTGCGATAAGGAGACTTGCAACTTTGTGTGTGCTTCTTGTCATGGAAAGCACACGCTGATGTCTCGATACTGCACTCGTAAGTTTATGGGTGCTCTGAGTGCAATTCAGAGTGCTCTAGAGTGTTCTCGGTGGGCAGGCCATTCTGGCCGATTTCCTTGTTTTTCTTGCTGTGTCTGGATGATGCAAACCCACCTTGCCTGGGTCCGTTACGTAGGGCTCATTGTTCCACACGTTTGGCTATAGACAACGGGTGGTTCTGACACCTGAGCAGTGAGTTTCGGCCAAAACTGTGGTTTTGGCCAGTTTGAGTAGGTACGAAGATACCGCCGCACCTAGCAACTCTAGGCGGACAGCAACTAGGTAGGTTGATTGTTGCTCACTTGTTATACTCTCTCTGCATGAGTTTATCAGTGGAAGCACATTTGACACTATGTCGTGTCGTCTAGCCAAACCCTTGTCATTTCGCATCGACCTGTGTTGACGCCGTGAGCTGACTCAGGGCTCACGCCCAGTCAGTGGCAACCATGCTAGGAAGCTTCCTAGAATATTTTGAGGGGGGGTGGGTATTGTGATTTGTGACGTTCTTGTACTATCTACTGTGACCACTCGGTCGTGTCCATACACGTGCAAATCCCTGAGGCGGGCCCTGGTGACACGGGTGCGATGACTGGTGGCGGACTACCAGATTGGAGCTGGCCAACTACCGTTTCAGAGCCCCGGACACTGCCGGGACTCCCCGCTATTTTTTCTATAGCTTGCGCGAGTTCTTCGGCGGACTGGCCATGAGCCCGATTTGCATGTTTTCGCATTGCGTGTTCACTGTCTGATGATGGATGCATGCGTGTGACCAGTCGTAGCGTCCGTCTTGTGATCCTGCACGTCTAGGCTCAGACGGCGGAGTATTCTGACATGTGTGCGCAGAGTTATGGCCAAAATAGTGGTTTTGGGCTGGTTTTAGGACAGCTCTTGGACCGTCGCGTGCGACACCCGCTGTGCGCCGCGGCAAGTATTTATGCCATGGACCTGTCATTTGTTATTCTCTCTCTGCAAATACTATTGAAGCATTCAGACACTTTGCCTTGTGTCCCCTAGCCAAACTCTTGCCGTTGCGTGCACAACTTGTGACTGTTGTCACCGTCTAATCAGGCACTGACGCCTGGTCAACAGGAGTGTTGCTGAGAGCTTCCTTGCATCTTTACATGGTATCAGAGCAGTGAGACAGTTTCTCACTGAGCTGCGTAGCAGAGACGCAGCAGAGCAGCAACAGTGAGAGTCACCGCTGCAGCAGATCCACTGGGGCCTGTCGGAGACAGCCGGTCGCCGTCGACGCAGCCCACACCCATCACGTGAGACCGTAGCAGCGGCGTTGCCACCGTGCCAGCAGTAGCACAAAAGCAGAGCAGCAGCAGCAGTGGCGGCAGCAATAGGGCCGTAGCAGCAGCTATAGCAGCGCATGGCGGCTACAGCGAGTGCAGTAGTCGTCCGTAGCCGCAGCGGCGGCCGCGGCAACAACAGCGCAGCGGCAGCAGTGGCAACAGCAGTAGAGCAGCAGCAGCGGCAGCTACAGCAGCGCAGCAGCAGCAGCGGCAGCCGCGGTGGCAGCAGCACAGAAGCAGAGACTACAGCAACACCAGCGTAGTAACAGCAGCGCAGTAACGGTAGCAACAGCAGCTCGCGGTGGCGGCACCGAGCAGTAGCCACAGCGTGGAGCAGCAGCAGCGGCATTACGCAGCCGCTGCTGCCGCTGCTCCGCACGCAGCCATGCAGTTGCTGCTGCAGCTGACAGCACAGCTGCAACAGGAGCTAAGCGGAAGCTACTACGCAGCTTCCGCGCAACTTCAGCGCACCCGCCGCGAAGCGGCTGCACGCTCGCGCAGAACCGCGAGAGAAAACCAAAAAAAAAAGGAAAGGGGGAGTCGAGCTGACATCAGTAGTTTTGCTTGCTGACGTCATCAGGTTGTGGTGAAGTCAGCAACCACCTGCTGATGTCAGCACTATACTTAGCCAATTTTTTGGCTGGACAGTCAAAAGTTGCCAGCGTCTCAACTCCTCAAGAAACAGTGACGCTTTTGCAATCCGACAAACCTGACCTGTCGACTCATACTGAGAGGTGACATGAACTCGTCTGACAACAAGGGAGAGGGGACAGGTGATCCCTCATCCTCTTCTTCAGGGGTCCTAAGCCCACGCTCGCAGGCCATTGAGGACCTGCGGAGCCAGCAGGATGAGATGCAACACCTGCAGCGGGAGCAGACTGATGCCATCCGCACGTTGACTGAGCTTCTGCGTGCCCAGTCCACGGTCCCACGGCAAGTTTCCGAGGGAGCTGCCGGCGTTGCGGTCTCTACACAGCAGTCGGCTTAAGCACCCGTGACAGGAGGTAGAGCTGACCTACCACCTCCTGACCTCCTGGATGATGATCCATTCATGCCAGGCATCGCAGGCGACTCCCCGGATCATGAGATTCGAGTTCTTCAGGAGCGCCTCCGTCAGCTGCAGATGGGTACCAGATCTCCTCGGTTTCCTCCGATACGATCGTCACCCGACTATCCCGGTGACTATCCCCTTCCAGGAGTCTTCCCCATTTCTCGTCCTCCTCAGCCTGCGGTTGCTCTCCCCATGCAGCGGCAACCCAAGGACTTTGAGACACCACCTCCACGGTACATCAGTGAGGACGGCTTCGATTGCTGGGAGATCGTCTTTCAGGTTTGGGCTACTTCGGAGGGAGTGTGGCCCTACTACCACAGCCCGTATCAGCCTACAGACCCAGCACTGGTACTGACAACAGCCAGGGCGATGCGCGCACTCCTTCATGCCATGCCACGCGAGACCATCGTCAATTTTCGCCCTTTCCTTGGCGAGGCCGGCACAGGCACCAGCGCTGATCCACGCGGAGGTTGGGATCTGGCTTTATCCCTGCTGGCCGTAGAGACACACGCCACTCGTGCATCACACATTCGTACCTTCCACTCTCTCCGTCAGGGGCCTGCAGAGTCTGCATCCGATTACTAGCGACGTACCATGCCCATCTATATGCGCCTTGGGACCTCAGGAGGCACACAGGTGTGGGCGCTCCGTACAATGATGCTCGGAGTTTGCCTTGAGTACACTGACATCTTCACACGGTACAGCGACGCTGTCCTTGAGCCCTTTTCAGCCTCTCTGTAGCTTCTCCCATGGGCGCATGAGCTCTTCCTCCAAGTGACTTCAGCCCGCGAGGCAGCCGTGGCCCATCTGGAGACTTCTCTTGCTGCAGCAGTCGTCGCATCACCACCATCTTCCCTTCTACAGTCTCCTTCTTCATCCTCCATCACGTCATCATCTTCCTCCTCCTCTTCGGCCTCGTCCAGACCCACTCAGACACAGGGTGTTGTAGCAGCAGCTCAGGGGAAGAAGAAGAAGGGGAAGCGTGGATCAGGTCAGCAACAGTCACAGTAGTAGTCGTCATCCAGTGGTAGCAGTGGACGTTGTGTTCACTACTAAACCTGTGGAGGCGCCTATCGCTACCGCTCGACTGGGCGCGGATTACTCGTGGGCTCCAGGCTGTACACGCCCTTCGTTCCACGTCCAGCACGTCATCCTTGCCATCCGTCGGATGAGTGGCGGCCACGACTGCAGCTGTTCCCGCTTCCTCACCGGCGAGTAGCACTATTCCGAACCCACGCGGCCACACCATCGCTCAGCTCCGATACCTTATGGCGCTCCACTTTCAGGGAGGTGCGAGAGTGTTGTCATCGTCGGGTGGTTCACAGCCTGTCTGTCCGTCCGTTCCTGTGGGTTGTGACGACACGTGTGGGGGAGCACAGTCACCATGTGATGATGATGGGCCTGACTGCACCGATTGGGTTCACGAGTCTCATCTTTGTGCCCTGCGTCGTTCCCCCCCACTGACAGCTCTGCGTCCCTCTGATGCTGAGTGTTCCATTGCCCGTTGTATAGTGACGTCCATCAGTCGTGACTCCGGTGGCACTTGGATCATCGATTTTGGTGCCACTCATCACATGACGTGTCGTCGTAGTGATTTTGTTGTTCTCGGTCCTGTCACGTCTGTCCGTTCCGTCCGCACAGGCTCTAATCAGTCCTTGCCAGTCCATGGTGTTGGGGTTGTATGTTTCGACGGTCCGTCTGGCCCCTTGTACCTTTCCGACATGTTGTTTGTGCCTGATCTTGAGCTCAGCCTACTTTCTGTGCGTGCCTGCACACTGATGGGTCTCTCTGTGGAGCATACTGCAGACTTAGCGACTGTGATTGCTATTGACACTCGCAATGTTGTCCTTCATACCTCAATTGTAGATGATCTGTATCGCGTCTCTTGAACCTCCTCCCCTTGCTCCCCTTCCTCCTCTGGTCGGGTCTTTGTCACTGGTGTTCTGTCTCCGGAACACCTGCAGTTGCTTCATCGCCATTTGTGTCATGTGGGCTCCGATACTACGTCGAAGCTCATTCGGACACAGCCAACTCTAGGTCTTGACGCGGCTTCTTTCAAACAGCCGCCTAAGACCGTCAGTCTTTTCTGCGCTCAGGGGAAGATGCACTGATGCACCTACCCCGACTCTCGTTCCTGAGCGCTTCGGCCTCTTGAGCTCGTTCACTCAGACCTTCTCCGTCCTCTTCCGGTCGAGTCCCTATCTGATCGGGGCCGGTATGTTCTGACTCTGACTGACGACTTTATCCGGATGCGGTGGGTCTACAACCTGCGTCAAAAGAGCGACGCCGCCCTTGCGGTTTGACTCTGGCTGTTGATGGTTGAGCTTAAGTCCCGTCACACGCTACATACGTTCCGCTCGGATCGCGGCGGTGAGTTCCTTGGCGAGATGGACGGGTTCTTTCCTCTGCACGGGATTTTTCACTAGGTCTCCGCTCCTCCTAGCCCTCAGCAGAACGGTGTTTTTGTGCGCTGGAACCACACCATGGAGGATGCAGTCCGCGCTATGCGGTCTAAGTGCGGTCTCCCTTAGTCCTTTGTCTTTGAGGGTTTTGCCTACATGACTTGGGTCTGGAACCGCCTCCCGTACGGTCCACATCCGGACCACATTACACCGTATGAGCTCTGGTTTTGACACCGTGCTGACCTTTGTCTCGCTCGCGTCTGGGGATCCCTGGCCTCCGTGTGGTACACCGAGGACCAGCAGGGGTCCAAGGTCTCACCTCGAGGCCGCCAGTGTGCCTTCGTAGGCATTTTCCCGCGATCAAAGGCCTGGCGCTTCTGGGACCCTACTCGTCATCGCGTCATTCAGTCATGCGACGCGCTCTTTTTTTAGTCTCTCACCTACCGTGAGCTGACTTCGATCACGACAGTCTCCGCCACACATATTCCTACCTGTGAGGGTTCTCGGCGGATGGGGGAGACTTCTACGCCAGCGAGAACCTCTCACCAGGCTGATGTGTCCGTTCGAGCTCCCTTCACCTCTCGGTCTCCGGCCCTCGATGACCAGGCGATCATTGCCATCGGTCAAGAGACCTCGCCCGTCCAGCCTGTTTCACACCCCACAGGTGCCCCTGCTTCTGTTCCTGCACCTACTTTTGCGCGAGTACCTGCGTCTACTGGCACTCCTGTTTCTATGTCTGGTCCAGTCTCGCCTACTCCCATATCTGCTCTTGCTGGCACTCCTGCCTCCGTGTCAGGTCCAGTCTTGCCTGCTCCTACTGTCACACCAAGCCCCGTGCCCCCCACACACGCATCTCCTCGCACGGCATCACCTGTATTGCCTCAGTCCTCACCAGCTGTGGTCGTGCCTGTCCCTGAGCCTGAGGTGCGCCCCTCGAGCTCCGGTTACTCCCGTGAGCCCGGTGGCCGTCTTCGACCACTGGATTCTAGAGGTCAGCGAGTGTCGGGCTCCGCACCCACGTGCCCCCCTCGCAGCATTGCGAGTGGTGACCCCGGCACGAAGGCCCTAGGCCTGAGTGTCCGCACTCAGCTCACAGAGGTACATCCAGCGTGCCCCGTAGGGCACGGTCTCGTCACTCGCGAGTTCCATGTCGCTTGTGATGCAGCAGCTGATCTTGTGGTCGTAAGGCCTAGCACCGAGGCGTGTGCCCTTGCCACGCAGAGCTCTCCCTCTATGGCGCCCGACCCGGGCACCATGAGGGAAGCTCTCTCATCACAGGATGCTGGCGCTTGTGCGCTGCCTGTGAGGATTAGCTTCGCGCTATCCAAGAGCATAGAGTGTATGAGCTTGTCAACCTTCCGCCTGGGAGGAAGGCTATTCAGGTCAAGTGGGTCTTTCGCAAGAAAGTGAAGCCATTGGAACGCTACAAGGCCCGCTTGGTCATCAAGGGGTACTCTCAGATTGAGGGCGTTGATTATAGTGACACTTTTGCCCCTGTCGGCCGCATGACCTCAGCTCGAGCTCTGTTCGGTGTAGTGGCTCAGCATGACTAGGAACTGCACCAGATGGACGTGAACGATGCATTCCTCCATGGCTCTTTGGATGAGGAGATTTACGTGGCTTAGCCACCAGGCTTTTAGGACGGTGACAGGGTCTGGCGCTTGCGCAAGTCCTTGTACGGCCTCAAGCAGTCCCCGCGGTGTTGGAACCGGGAGATCACTAGCACTTTGACTCGTGGGGGATATGTACAGAGCAGGTCCCTCTCTCTTCGTCCTACCCAAACCCAAGCGGTTCACCGCCATCCTGGTCTATGTCGATGACCTTCTGATCGCGTCTCTGACCCTGGAGGCCGTGAAGGAGGCCAAGGTTGTCCTTCAGACTGCCTAAAGGATGAAGGACCTCGATCCTGCATCGGTCTTTCTTGGTATGGAGATCGTGCGAGATCGCAAACGTCGGACACTGTTGCTGCATCAGGCCCGATACGCACGAGTCGTGGCAGAGCGTTTCAGCGACCTCCTTGGTGCAATGCCCACCGCTTCCACACCTCTCACACCTGATGGGCAGGATGCCCTGAAGGTGGATGATCCCACACAGCTAGGGGAGACAGTGGACGTGACCTTGTACCTCCATCTTGTTGGAATGATACTCCTCACCATGGCAGGAGTGACACCAAAAAGGAACACCAAAAAGACAAGCCTTAGTGGCTTAGTGGTTAATGGTGTCCACCTCTAGAGGCAGGGGCCCGGGTTCAAGTCCCACAAGATGAAATTATGCCCTGCCTCAAGGGAGGTGGAAAATAGATGCCAGGAAGCTAGCTCAACCTCTAGAGTTCCTCTTTAAGATTCTAGAAGGCCAGGTGAGGGTCCAGGAAGGTGGCACACCTTCTAGAAGGGGTGACTTGTCCTACAAGGCATCTAGAGGTGTCTTGGTCTTCTGGACACCTTCCCTCNAGAAGCCATAGAATCTGCTAGGAAGCTCCAAATCTGGCATGCTTTGGTGTTCTGGAAAGCTTAGATCAGTGGCTATAAAATGCCACTGCTTGTGAGCCTTGATCAAGTGTTAATTGCCATCCAATTGAGGCCAAAACTATTGCCTCACTCTCTGACCAGATTTTGCCATCCTTGGAACCAGTTGCCTCCACAGTTTCAGTCTCTCCAAAAACAGTTGGTGGTGTGAAACAGCCACTGCTAGGGACCCTCCAGGGTGCACACTCACCCTCAGGCCAACAAAGGGTTATGGGCCCACGCCTCTAAGGGGTTCAAAGCCAACTTGATTTCACGCTTCCAAGAGCAAGACATGGCAACCAGCTAGCAAGAGAGTAGCCGTGCTGTCCTTAAGTTTGATGGGACAGGCTTTGCCTTGTGGAGGTGGCAGTTTGAGGTCTTTCTCGACGACAAGGGACTGCTTGAGCTCGTAAAAGGTGATGAGACTGCTCCGCCGGAGACTGCAACGGCTGAGGTGAAGGAGGCATACAAGAAGCGCAACAAAAAGGC
>SZWC01011854.1:24983-40020 GCA_023375785.1 Penium margaritaceum
CCGAAACTGCTGTCATCACCAACACCTTCATCTCCACCAACACGGCAGCTGCCATAACCATAGTCACTGCCACCACTGTTGCTGCCACTACTGCCGCTGCCAGTGCCGCGCTGTCGTTGCCGCCGCCACTACCATGGCCACCACCACCACCTCCACCACTTCCACCATCATGGCCACATCCACCACCAACGCCAATGCCACCACCACTGTCACTGCCACTGCCACCACCACCAGAGCCACATCCACACGCCCACACACAATCCCGCCGCACCTAAGCTCCTTCCCCTCATCCCCCCCGCCACCACAGAAAACCTAACCTGCACGGGCAGCCGTCGGATTCGCCGCATCATCTCCACAGCCAGATCCTCCTCCACCGCCGCTGCCTGCGGTGGCAGGAACGGCGGCAGAGCCGCCGCAACTGCTGCTGGTGGTGGTGACGCCGCTGCTGCCTCATTTGCCGAGGCCGAGTGGACTGCACTTCGCCGCTGTGGTCGGCCGTTTCCACTTGGCGGGGCAGGTCCCGCCTTCGAACTCAGAGCATTGCGGGTCTTAAAGGAAGGCTCGAATCTAGCGGATGGCTGGCTGCTGCTGCCGCTGCGCCTGCGGCTGTGACTAAGACTCGACGGACATCTGCGCGGTGCTGAAGTCGCCGGCGGCAATGAGAGGGACGGCGAAGCCATCGTGCGCAGCGCAGGAGTGAGAGAGCGAATGGGGAACTCTGACTTTCTCGCAGCGCGCTGGTGGCTCCCACTGATTCGACAAGGATCAGCTGACGGGGGTGTTTTGTGAGGGCGAAATCTCCAGCATATCCACGCGCCAGACGGAATGACACTCCAATATCCACCAGCGGAGTTTTTCAAAGGCCATATCCACCACTTCAACAAAAGTGGTATCCAATCTCGCTCTCCATGCTCGATCAGCCACATGCGTCGCTCATGGAGCATGGGAGGAGAGTAATGTGACCGTCGATTGATCGCGACCCTTACTCCCTCATGAGATCACAATCAAACGAAGGCCCTTTTTCAGGTTACGAAGTGTCCTTATCGTTTTCCGCTTAGCATTGTACCATAAGAGCCATTTTTTGAATTTTAAATGGTTCTTGACTATAATTCCCGGGTTTCGAGGGCTCCAGACGGATGTCTCAATGAGTCCCGGTCCGAAGAATAATATTGGTCTAGAGTCTAGTTCGACTCTAGTCCGGACTTGGCCCGTAGGCCCGATTTAAGGCAAGATGAGTTCCGCGATAGAAGATCTATCGCGTCACTTCTCCTCCCCTCTAGTTGGCAGCTATTGTTCTAGGGTTTCATTAGTTTTTGCACATTTTTTTTATTTTTTAATTTTTTTTATTTGGTTTTTAAGATGGTCCAGGCAGAAAATCCCTCCCGCCGGGCTCCCTTCCGGAAGCTGCTACCTTGGTGACTGCTTGATCCCCTCAGCTTGGTGACTGCTTTTGCACATCCTCATTATGCTATGTTGTGTCCTCCCGGCTTGTCTACATCAGCGTGCAGATGACTGACGGGGAGACTCGACGCTGGTGGTGTGTCGTCCGATGGAGGCGACGCCCACTGAGGCCTACTCGCAGTTCGGTGGAGCCTCCTCTCTCCGGCGACATGCTCAACTCCATCGGCAAGCCTCCTCGGTGGTCGGGCCGCGCGCGGTCACTGCCAGTACAGATGGTGTTTGCATGCGCCAGGCGCTGGATCTAACTGTACCGTTGCGTCAGCAGCGTTATGCTCTGCCTAGGGTCAATTGGTATGTGTGGCTTCCACCCGTCATGAGCCACAGCCGTGGCAGCTACGGGTGCACCCGGAGCTGATGGTGATCGGTGGCCGTATTGGAGATCGTGACGACCCGACGGGATTCCGGATCGTCCAAGGACTTACCCAAGAGCTAGGACATGACAGATCCCTGAGGCGGGCCCTGGTGACATCGCAGGGATGACGGGCGGCGGACTGCTAGCTTGGAGCTGGCCAACTACCGTTCCAGAGCCCCGGAAACTTCCTAGACTCCCTGCTGATTTTCTGCAGCCTGTAGGAGTTTTTTCAGTGGACCGGCCATGAGCCCGATTTGCATGTCTTTGCATTGCGTGTCTACCGTCTGATGATGGATGCATGCATGTGACCAGTCGTAGCGTGTGTTTTTCTTATCTTGCACGTCTAGGTTCAGATAGCGTAGCATTCTGATATGTGTGCGCAGAGTTACGGCCAAAACAATGGTTTTGGGCCGTTTTTTGGACAGCTCTTGGACCGCCGCGTGTGACACCCGCTGTGCGCCGCGGCAGGTATTTAGGCCATGGACCTATCGTTTGTTATCTCTCTCTGCAATTATAATCAGTTTGAGTTTCCTGACACTCTGTTCGTGTCCCTACCCAGACCCTTGCAGTTTTGTCTCTAAGTGGTGACTGTTGTCACACGTTGACCTGTCGCTGACGTGTAGTGTTGCGGCAAGTGGTTAGGAAGGTTCTAGGAAGTTTCTCATGGTATCAGAGAAAACGAGCCACAACTCGTAGTGTTGTGCAGCAGAGACGCAACAGCAGCAGTAGTAGTGAGAGGCAGCAGCGACAGTCACCCACGGCAGCAGCAGCAGATCCCGGAGGGACCCACTTCGACTACGTTGCAGCGGAGCAATGGAGGTAGCAAAGACGATAGTGGCTACGGGTAGCAGCCCCTGTAGTAGCAGCACTGGGTGGCAGCAGCAGCACTGGGTGGCAGCAGCAGCATAGGGTGGCAGCAGCAGCCGTGTGTGGCTATCGGTGTGTACACCAAAAAAAAGGAAGTAGCTCGCACCGGCAGCTTGGTGTTGTAGCAGCATTTGCAGCAGTAGCAGGCAGCAACCGTAGTAGCAGCCGTAGCGGCAGCATGAGTAGGCGGCTGCGAGCAGCAGCGCCAGGCGGCAGCAAGCAGCAGCAGCAGTAGCATCAAGCAACGAATCTGAAAGCAACAGTAGCAGCAGCAGGCGGCAGCAAGCAGCAGGAGCAGGCGGCTGCGAGCAGCAGCAGCAGGCGGCAGCAAGCAGAAGCAAGTGCAGCAACAGTAGCGTGCAGTAGGCGCAGCAGCAACAGTAGTAGCAGCGGCAGCGCCGGCGGGCAGGTGCAGCGTGTAGCTGCACGTGCCCACGCGGGCTGCAACAGCAGTAGCAGCTCGCGTAGCACTGGCAGCCACAGCAGCAACAGCCACTGTTGCTGCTTGCTCGTCACCCGAAGCTGCACTGCAGCTTCGCGTTGCGAGCAAGTAGTGCGAGGCTGCTTGCTCGCAACGAGCGAGCTTGCCTAGCTCGCTGAGCAAGCTCGCTCGACGGGCTCGCCAAGCGAGCTCGCTCGACGGGCTCGCTCGAAGGGAGGGTCGAGCCAGACAAGAAAAAAAAAAGGAGAAGAGAGGGGGTGAGGTGTCCCCGGGTTGGGCACCCCTGAACAACCCCAAAAAGGGCACCCGAGAAGGAGGCACCTGAAAAAAAAGTTCCCTTTACTCTTTTTTTTTTTTGTTGTTGTTGTGACCTTTTAAGTGTGGCCTAAGGTCACCACCGTCGGCTGACGATGGGAACCGTAGTAGCAGCAGCCGCCGCGAGAGTCGCAGTAGCAACAGCAACAGCGAAGGTGGCTTGAGACCACAACCGTTGGCTGACGACGGCACCCAGTGCAACATCAGAAGCTCCGAAGGCAACCTGAGGCCGCACAACAGCCCACCACCAACGTCGTGGTGGCTGTCCTCGTGACGGCATCGTAGCACATCTGAGAGACTGTGCTTTAATCACTCACCTCCCCTTGTGGCCTTATGCTAGTGGGAGCGAGTGTCCCAGACACTCACCCACACCACACTCTAGAGATGAGCACATTGGTGTGGTAGGGAGCGCAGCCGGCGCCGTGGCTGGCACCGGCTCTGCATACGTGGCAGATGCCGCGTCCACAGTGGCAGTTCCAGCCGTGGCACACGCCTCAGGCGTCCAACGGCTTTGCCTGCTACTTTTGCTGCGACCGACACCATGGCTGGCGCCAGTGTCGCCAGCGCCCTGCTGGGTGGCGACCGCCCTGGTTACGGTCCCGCCCTACTCCACCATCCGCCTCCGATACATCAGCTCATACAGTCGCGCCCCTCAGTGGAGCTATGGCGGTGGTGTACGCCGAGCTCCAGGGTCTGAAGCGCATGGTGCAACAGCTCATAGACCATGTGATCTCTGAGCGGGCTGTTGCCACCGTGCCGCTTCACACACCCTNGATGCCGCGTCCACAGTGGCAGTTCCAGCCGTGGCACACGCCTCAGGCGTCCAACGGCTTTGCCTGCTACTTTTGCTGCGACCGACACCATGGCTGGCGCCAGTGTCGCCAGCGCCCTGCTGGGTGGCGACCGCCCTGGTTACGGTCCCGCCCTACTCCACCATCCGCCTCCGATACATCAGCTCATACAGTCGCGCCCCTCAGTGGAGCTATGGCGGTGGTGTACGCCGAGCTCCAGGGTCTGAAGCGCATGGTGCAACAGCTCATAGACCACGTGATCTCTGAGCGGGCTGTTGCCATCATGCCGCTTCACACACCCTCTTCTTCCTTCTCGCCATCCTCACCTCCGTCAGTGTCATCACCTGACGATGCCACGCCTCCCGACCTTAGCTCTACATCTGACACCCTACGCTCTGTGCTGGAGGCAGTTGGAGTCATCCCGACCAGTGACCCCTCCACTTCTGGGGTAGTCTCTTTGGCTCGCCATCGTCGTTCTCGGACTCGGCACGCGAGGCAGCGGATAGCATGTTTGGCGAGACGTATGCAGGAGGCAGCAGCAAACGCAGCAATGGCAGACGTCACCACGGAGCTGACTCCCTCCTCCCCAGTTGCAAAGTTGGTGCGGCACCCCTTCGCAGCTTCTACCGGTGCGTCGGTCGAGGGGGGGATGGAGTGTCCACCGACGACCACCGGCGAGTGCATGAGGGATGTGACAGACGGTGCTTTACGATAGGGCGCTCTCAGTGAGGACGAGCAATCCGACGAGTGGTCCGACGTGGATTCGGAGATGGACGAGTGGTCTGACGCGTAGTTGGAGGCAGACATGGAGATGGAGACTACAGTTGACGTAGCACAGACCACAGAGGCAGGTGGGGCAGTACCAGTGGATGAGGCAGTAGTAGGAGTAGCATTGTCAGCCGGCACATGTGGAGCAGACGTCCGTTCCGCCACATTGGTGACCAGTGGAGTGTCGCCAGACGTCAAGGCAGTGGGTGTGTCGGCAGCCATCGACATCATGACAGTAGCAGCAGTTGCAGTCACTGCTACTGACGGGACGTTGGCAGTAGACGCGGCTCTGGGAGGAGTCTCAGGTGACGAGATCCCCTCGTCTCCTATCCACGGGTTGGTCTGCCGAGTCCCCACAGCTCCTGCTAAGGTGCCAGTCATGGGGGGGATGGTGTGTACGCTGACGACCACGGCGGAGCTCGGCATTGGTGATGCGACTGCTCTACAGTGCATGATGATTGAGGCGGATGACACCACACAACAGACTCAGCTAGCGGAGAGTTCA
The DNA here is from genome assembly GCA_023375785.1 of Penium margaritaceum. NCBI lineage: Eukaryota > Viridiplantae > Streptophyta > Zygnematophyceae > Desmidiales > Peniaceae > Penium > Penium margaritaceum. The sequence goes on from SZWC01011854.1 coordinate 30,485, forward strand.
GCGGGGGGAGACATTCGTTGTGACAGAGACTCTTTGTCAGAGGAGGATTGGTTTGATGCTGAGTCAAAGTCAAGGATGGAGTTGGTGATCGTTGATGTTTTGGCGGATGATGTGACGACGGCCGATGCCGGAGCTGCGCTTGACGATGCGCATGCGCCTGCATTAGCTGGTGTGGAGACAGCTGCCATGGTGCCGGGAGTAGCAGCAGTAGGAGCAGGTGATACAGATGCTGATGCTCGGCTCACTGCAGACGCCTAGGTGGTTCTGGCAGATAGTGTTGGGCAGCAAGAGGAGGTGATTGACTGCCAGGACGAGGCAGACCTCCTCTATGAGGACTAGTCGTCCGTCGTGGAGCGATCGGACGCAGGGTCGGAGGCAGACATAGAGGCCCAGTGCGCTGCCGTTCTTGTACTAGCCTCTCGGTGAGAGCAGACGTCCGCGTGTGCGACATGGAGGTTGCAGAGCGAGCTGCAACCATCCGACACCTCGTTACCCTGACCGGTGTCGTTGACACCACGGCGGTTCCAGCCGATGACATAGCTTCGCTCGTCCGAGCTACAGTTCCTGTACCCGAGTGCCTACACTCCACGGTCGACGAGCATGAGGCAGTGGTTGCTCGAGCAGAGGCGCACGTGCAGAATCTCATGGTCGAGCTCCGGGAGGCCAGCAACTATTGGTACACTACTGATGCTTCTACATGATAGGTTGCTGAGATGTGCATGGAGGATGTGCACACTCGTCTAGAGGCTGCGGAGTAGTCCCTACGCGATGCACGTTGGCGACGGGCGGACGCACAGCAGTAGGTGGACGATTCGTTGTGTACCAGGTGCTCGGCATTTCTACAGGGTGTATGGGTTCCCGATGACAGCGACGACGCTGCAGCGATAGATACACCGACGGATGACGACGTCTAGCCACCTGACACCCGAGTGTCGAGTGTGTCAGCAGCAGCCAGTGACTCCGCAGCACCACCCCCTTATGGTGCAGCTGCTACGGATGTGGACACGCTGAGTGGTGACGACCCCCTACCAGCAGCTGGTGATCAGGCTACAACTGAGTCGCCCATTGGCGTGGAGAGCTTCCTACGCGACGAGGAGACGAGGATGCAGGAGGTAGTGACTCGCGCCGACGCGCACATGATGGAGGTCCACGATCAGATTCATTCCGCGACTGACCGCCTGCACTCCGTAGATGCAGCTAGCCGGGAGGCTGCCACAGCAGAGCTCGACGAACTGCACATGCGTCTCGACGCAGCACAGTCCGTGTGGCAGCATGCAGCCCAGCAGCTGGCATGCATACGGGAGGCGATATAGTTGGAGGAGGCCTTCAGCTCTGCCCTTGTCGTAGCACCACGTGACGACAGCAGTGGCGACTACAGTGGTGAAGACGACGACAGCAATGACGACACCGTAGGGTGAGGCTATGTGCGCGCACATCTCACCAGCACTGCTATCGCCATTGCTATTGCTGTGCAGGGTTATGTGGCCATGGGGTAGCCGTACTGTTAGCGTGTGCAGCCCAGGGGGAGTGTTGGTGTGTGGGCTTTGGCCTGACACTCTTGTGAGGACAGCGAGTTTGCTTGGAGGTGGCACGATGTTGTGATTGAGGTTATGCTGGTCTAGACCCGCGCACCTGGTGAGTTCCACCGGTGTGATGTGGAGACCCATTGTCCTCATGTGCTATGTGTGATCCATGCATGATGTGGTCGAGACCCGGATACCCGGAGACATTTTCCGGAGTCACGAGGAGACCTTGTTTCTTTGTCTNGCAGGGTTATGTGGCCATGGGGGAGCCGTACTGTTAGCGTGTGCAGCCCAGGGGGAGTGTTGGTGTGTGGGCTTTGGCCTGACACTCTTGTGAGGACAGCGAGTTTGCTTGGAGGTGGCACGATGTTGTGATTGAGGTTATGCTGGTCTAGACCCGCGCACCTGGTGAGTTCCACCGGTGTGATGTGGAGACCCATTGTCCTCATGTGCTATGTGTGATCCATGCATGATGTGGTCGAGACCCGGATACCCGGAGACATTTTCCCGAGTCACGAGGAGACCTTGTTTCTTTGTCTCTCTTGCATGATGTTTGACACGTGTATGTGATTGCCTTCGTGCATGGTCGAGACCCGGGCACTTGGTGGGATGCACCATTGTCACGAGGATACCTTGTGCTATGGCATGCTTGATCAGTGCTTGCCATGATTGGTTTCCCGAGCCATCCTGTCCTGTCATTGCTCAGCCATAGTGACCTTGACGGGTGTGTCAGCCAGGGGGAGTGTTGGTATGTGTGGCTTCCACCCGTCATGAGCCACAGCCGTGGCAACTACGGGTGCACCCGGAGCTGATGGTGATCGGTGGCCACATTGGAGATGGTGACGACCTGACGGGACTCCGGATCATCCAGGGACTTACCCAAGAGCTATGACATGACAGATCCCTGAGGCGGGCCCTGGTGACATCGGAGGGACGACGGGCGGCGGACTGCTAGCTTGGAGCTGGACGACTACCGTTACACAGCCACGGACACTTCCGGGACTCCCTATTGTTTTTCTGCAGCCTACAGGAGTTTTTTTGGCGGACTGGCCATGAGCCCAAGTTGCATGTCTTTGCATTGCGTGTCCACCGTCTGATGATGGATACATGCATGTGACCAGTTGTAGCGTCATTTCTTTTTCATCTTGCACGTCTAGGTTCAGACGGCGTAGCAATCTGATATGTGTGCGTAGAGTTACGGCCAAAATAGTGGTTTTGGGCCGTTTTTAGGACAGCTCTTGGACCGCCGCGTGCGACACACGCTGTGCGCCGTGGCAGGTATTTAGGTCATGGACATGTCATTTGTTATCTCTCTCTGCAATTGTATTCAGTTTGAGTTTCCTGACACTCTGCTCGTGTCCCTACCCAAACCCTTGCAGTTTTGTCTGTAACTGGTGACTGTTGTCACAAGCTGACCTGGCACTGACGCCTAGTGTCGCGGCAAGTGGTTAAGAAGGTTCTAGGAAACTTCCTAGGGTCCATGTCTCATGTTGCGTGGCACTGTTTGGCATCATGGAGTATCGTAGGGACTGCCTCGGTTCAGGCAGCCATAACTCTTTGCTGCTATTTTTCTAGCTATTTCTGAGTGCACGACTGTGTTTGCAGCGTCGGTGTTATGGTATGGTCCAGTTTTGGGGCAAAACGGACGACGCCCGGGTTTTGGGCTGTCGGCCGTCTGGCAAGGCTCACTGAGAAAACCCTACTTGCCAGAATACAGGTCTAGGTTTGTTTTCAGATTGGTTGGTTAGCTAAGTACCAAATTGTACAGAGGTGGGGGGAGCTAGAACTTGGAGGGGTCTCCCATTGTTGCTCATTGTTCATTCCTAGTTTGTCACTTTCAGTTTTCAACTGCTTTCTAGCGCTGACACTGGCGTGCGCATTTCTGAGTATCAAATCTAGAGCTTCCAGACTTAGACTCTAGAGCAGCAGACTAAGGGGGCAGCAGACTTAAGCAATAAGCGAGGAAGCCCGCCCGCTGCATCAACAACTTTGCTCCCCCAACCTGCTGCCTAGCGTTTCCTTTCTTGTATCAAAGCTAGAGCGTTCCAGCATCAGACCTCCATATGGGCGTACAGGTGCTAGACAACGCAGGCGGACCTCCATACACTCCAGTGCAAAGGAAGTGCTGCTGGATTTTTCCCGGCAGTATTGACGTGCCTGGTGGTAGCGTCATTTTTTTTCCCACGACCACTAGGCCAGGGGAATTGTTGCCGAATGTTTTCGGCAGCATTAACCCCCACGCGTGACGCGAGGAGGTGAGCGGCAGGCCGCTTACGGCACCTGCGGGGGACAACGCAAGCGGCAACGTCACCCAGGTGTAGTGACTAGCACCAGCAAGCAGTAGCAGCAGCAGCCTAGAGCAGCAGCACCGGTAGGCAAGAGCACTCCCCCTGTCGCTGCACAGCTACGGGTGAGCAGCCTCATGGCTGCTGCTGTTGCTGCGCGATGGCTCAGTTGCGTGGCTGCGATTATTGCTCCCGCACTGGGTGTGGTGGCTGTGGCTGTTGCTGCCTCCCCGGCTGCTGTGGCTGCTGCCGTTGCACGTGGCTCAAACGTCCGCTGCCATTGCCGATGTTGCGTGCTGCTGCCTCCGTTGCCTCTGCTGCAACGTACCTATGATGGGTCCTCCCACGACTTCTTCTGTGGGTGGCTACTACTGCTTCCACTCACTGCTGCTACTGCTGTTCCGTCTATGCTACGCACCAGCGCCAGCTGTGGCTGTATGCTCTGATACCATGAGAATTTTCCTACAACCTTCCTAACCACTTGCCGCAACACTAGGCGTCAGCGCCAGGTCAGCGTGTGACTACAGTCACAAGTTAGAGACAAAAATGCAAGGGTCTGGGTTGGGATACGAATAGAGTGTCAGGAAACTCAACTGAATATAACAGCAGAGAGAGATGACAACTGAGCAACAATCAGCCAAAATAGTTGCTGGCCGCCTAGAGTCGCTTGGGACGGCGGTACTTTCGTACCTGCTCAAACTGGACTAAAACCACGGTTTTAGCCGTAACTCACTGCTCCAATGTCAAAATAACCCGATATTTGCACCAAAACGTGCGGAACAATGAGCTCTACGCAACGCACGCACGCAAGGTTGGTTTGCATCATCCAAACACGAATAGCAAACAAAACAAGGAAATTGGCCAAAATGGCCTGTCCACCGAGAAGACTCTAGAGCACTCAGAACTGCACTAAGAGCACCCATAAATATACGAGTGTAGTACCGAAACATGAACGTGTGCTTTCCATGACAGGAAGCACACACAAAGTCGCAGGTCTCCTCATCGCACCGGTACAGGCTGCCAGGTGCGTGTGTCTCAACTACCGAGAAAACTCCAACAACGGCAGACCAGTCAATCAGGCTGTAGAGACGCATCATCTGCGTCACACCTCTCATGTCGTAGCTCCGGGATAAATCCCTGGACGATCCGAAGTCCCGTCGGGTCGTCACGATCTCCAATGCGGCCACCGCTCACCATCAGCTCTAGGTGCACCCGTAGCTGCCACGGCTGTGGCTCGTGACGGGTGGAAGCCACACATACCAACACTCCCCCTGGCTGACACATCCGTCAAGGCCACAATGGCTGAGCAAAGAGAGGACAGGATGGCTCGGGAAACCAATCATGGCAAGCACCAATCAAGGATGCTATAGCACAAGGTCTCCTCGTGACAATGGTGCATCCCACCAAGTGCCCGGGTCTTGACCATGCACAAAGGCAATCACACAGGTGTCAAACATCATGCAAGAGAGACAAAGAAAGAAGGTCTCCTCGTGACTCCGGAAAATGTCTCCGGGTATCTGGGTCTCGACCACATCATGCATGGATCACACATAGCACATGAGGACAATGGGTCTCCAAATCACACCGGTGGAACTCACCAGGTGCGCGGGTGTCAGCCACATTATACGTGGATCACACCTATTACACGGAGGCAATAGGTATCCACATCACACTAGTGGAACTCAGAAGGTGCAAGGGTCTCGACCAACATAACCTCAATCACAACATAGTGCTACACTCCAAGCAACCTGACTGTCCTCACAAGAGTGTCAGGCCAAAGCCCACACACCAACACTCTGCTGGGCTGCATAGGCTGAGAGTACGGCTCCCCCATGGTCACAGAACCCTTCACAGCAATACCAACGATGACGGCGATGCTGGTGGGATGTGGGCGCAGGTAGTCTCACCCCACGGTGTCGTCATCGCTGTCGTCATCGTCACCATTGTTGTCATCACTATTGTCATCACCTGGTGCTGCGACGAGGGTAGAGCTGAGGGCCTCCTCCAACTGTATCACCTCCCGTATGTATGTCAGCTGCTGGGCCGCATGCTGCCACACGGACTGCGCTGCATGGAGATGCGTGTGCAGTTCGTTGAGCTCTGCTGCGGCAGCCTGCCGGCCAGCTGCATCTACGGTGTGTAGGCGGTCAGTCACGAAATGAATCTGACGGTGGACCTCCATCATGTGCGCATCGGCGCGAGTAACTGCCTCCTGCATCCTCGTCTCCTCGTCGCGTAGGAAGCTCTCCACGTCAACAGGCGACTCAGCTGCCGCCTGATCACCAAGTGCTTGCAAGGGGTCGTCACCACTCAGCGCGTCTGCATCTGTAGCAGATGCACCAAAAGGGGGTGCTGTTGCGGAGGCACTGGCTGTTACTGACACACTTGACACTCGGGTGTGAGGTGGCAGGATGTTGTCATCCGTCAATGTAACTACCGTTGCAGCGTCGTCGCTGTCATCGGGAACCCGTACACCCTGGAGAAACTCCGAGGCCCTGGTGCGCAACCAATCCCCCACCTGCTGCTGTGCCTCTGTCTGTTGCCGACGTGCATCATGTAGGGACCACTCCGCAGCCTCGAGACGGGTGTGCACATCCTCCATGCACTCCTCAGCAACCTGTCATGCAGAAGCATCTTTAGTGTACCAACGGTTGTTGGCCTCCCGGAGCTCGGCCATGAGACTCTGCACGTGCGCCTCCGCTTGAACCACCACTACCTCTTGCTGGTCGACTGTGGAGCATAGGCGCTTGGGTACAGGAGCTACAACTCGGACAAGAGTAGCTATTTCCTGCGGTGGAACCGCCGTAGTGTAAGCGATGCTTGTCAAGGGCGTCATGAGCCGAAAATCCGTAGCTCCCTCTGCGTCCTCTACAGCAAGTGCACCTACAAGGGTGACTGCTGCAAGCTCATCAGACGTTGCTCATGTATTGCATACACGAATGTCTACCGTCGTGAAGGAGCCATCCCTCACTCGTACTGTGGGTGCTGCAAGTACGGCAGCGCACTGCGCTTGTGCGTCTGTCTCCGACTCCATGTCTGACCACTCCCTCATGAATGACTCGTCGTCCTCACTGGGGATGTCTGCCTCCTCCTCAAGGGCGGCCGTGTGCTCCTGTCGTCTAGTAGTATCAGGTGCACCCATGTTATGCTGTCCTGTAGTCGACGGTGGACACTCCATCCCCTCTACTGCTGTCAACTCCACATCCAGGGACGACAGCGATGGCTGTACTGCATCCCTTGCCACCGCCACAGCTGCTAGTGTCGTTCCAACCGCCGCCAGGGCATCAACGACCTGTACTACCTCTCCGACTCCCTCTGCCGCATTGGCACCAATCTCCGAGTTGATCTCTGAAGGTGACTCAGCGTCGGACCACTTCTCCTTAGATGTAGAGCCCTCCTCCATAGCGTGAGCGTCCCATTGTGTCGCACCATCTATCGCATACCTCATGCGCTCTGCGGTGGTCGTCGACGGAAACTCCATCCCCCCAATGATCGACACACCGGCAGAATCTGAGAGGGTGCCGCACACCAACCCTGCAACCGGAGACGAGATGGTCGGCTCTGTAGTAACGTCTGCCAGTGCTGCTGCTGCCGCTGTCGCCTGTGTACGTCTAGCCAAACGTGTCGTCCGCTGCCTCACTCACCGAGCGCAGGCACGAGTAGCGCGAGATGAAGGGATGACCATAGAGGCAGAGGGGTCCGAGGTCGGGATGACTCCGACCGCCTCCAAGACAGAGCGGAGGATGTCAGACGTAGACCTAAGGTCGGGTTCCACAGTATCATCAGGTGGCGTCTTTGAAGAAGGTGAGGATGACGAGGAAGCGGGTGGAGTCTGCAATGGCATGGCGGTTACAACTCGCTTAGAGACCACATGATCTGTGAGCTATTGCACCATGCGCTTTAGACCCTGGAGCTTGGCGTACAGCATTGCCACAGCTCCGCTGAGGGGCGCTACGGTAGCGTCCCAAGATTTGATGGAGGAGAAGGTAGACATGATTGCATCCAGTTCAGCCGCCACCCGGCAGGTCGCTGGGGACACTGGCGCCAGCCATGGTGCCGATCGCCACAGTAGTAAGAGGCAAAGCCACTGGACACATGAGGCGTGTGCCATGGCAACAACTGCCAGGGTGCCTGTGGTGTCTGCCACGTTTGTGGTCTCGGTGCAAGCCACGGCACCGGCTGCGCCCATGGCCACGCAAGTGTGCTCATCTCAGGAGCTCGGCGTGAGTGAGTGCACACGACACTTGCCACAAGGGGATGTGAGCAATCAAAGCATAATCTCTCAGATGTGCTGCGACGTTGTCACAAGGACGGTCACCACCGCGCTAGTGGTATGCTGCTGTGCGACTCAAGTGTGCAAACTCAAGTCGCCTTCGGTGCTAATGCTGCACTGGGTGCCATCGTCACCGGACGGCTGTAGCCTCAAGCCACCTTTGCTTCTGCTGCTACCGCTGCAAATCTCGCAACGGCTGCTGCTAATGCGGGTTCCATCGTCAGTCAACGGTGGTGGCCTTAGGCCACACGTAAAAGGTGAAAAAACAAAACAAAGAAATAGCAAAGGGAACCCCCCTTTTTTTTCTCTTTACCTTTTTTTTCATCTCGAGTGCTCCACTCATGTTTGCCCCCTTTTTTTGTTGTTGTTGGGGCCACCTCCTTGGCTGCCCCTTTTGGGGTTGTTCTGGGGTGCCCCACTCAAGGACCCCCCCTCTCCCCCTCCCCCTTTGTTTTCATTAATTTTTTTTCTTTTGGCTGCCTGGCTCGATCCTCGCGGCGAGCTCGTCGATCGGACGAGCTCACCGATCGGCAGGCTCGCCGATCACCGCGAGCTCGCCGCGAGCTCGCTGCGAGCTTGCCGCGAGCTTGTCGCGGGAAGCTGTAAGGCAGCTTCCCGCTTGCCGCAATGGGGGTAGTAGTAGGTGCTGCTACCGCCTTGGCTGCCCCTATTACGCATGTTGTTGCTACTGCTGCTATGCGCGTGTGTAATTGTGATTGCACCTTACAGCTGCTCGCCGCCACCGCCGCTGCTGCTGCTGCTGCCGCACGGTGCTGCTGCTGCTGTAGCCACTATGGCAAGTGCAAGACAGTGCTGCGCAATACTGCTGCATGCTGCTGCAAGGCTGCTGTGCAACGGCTGCTAGCACGCTACTGCTGCGCTACCCTACTGCTACTGTACGGCTGCTGGTGAGTAGCCGCGTGGCTGCTGCTACTGCTGCTACGAGGCTACTGCGTAGCAGCTCCTGATATGTTGCTGGTGCAGTGCCTTGCTATTGTGTTGCCCTGCTGTCGCTGCAGTGCTGCTAGTGAGCAGCCGAGTGGCTGCTGCTGCTACTGCGCGATGGCTCAGCTGCGCGGCTGCGATTGCTGCTTCCGCACTGGGTGTGGTGGCTGCGGCTACTGCTGCCTCCCCGGCTGCTGTGGCTGCTGCCGTTGCACGTGGCTCAAACATCCGCTACCATTGCCGATGTTGCGTGTTGCTGCTGCCGTTGCCTTTGCTGCAACGTACCTGTGATGGGTCCTCCCAGGACTTGCAACTGCTTCTGTGGGTGGCTACTGCTGCTGCCACTCACTGCTACTACTGCTGTTGCATCTCTGCTGCGCACCAACGCGAGCCGTGGCTCATTTGCTCTGATACCATGAGAAGTTTCCTAGAACCTTCCTAACCACTTGCCGCGACACTAGGCGTCAGCGCCAGGTCAGCGTGTGACAACAGTCACAAGTTACAGACAAA